>JAAAKL020000237.1:0-50118 GCA_010016065.2 Carybdea cf. marsupialis auct. non (Linnaeus, 1758)
TCAATTCCCCCCAATGTCACCGGATCCAGTCGGAATTAAAACGAAAGAGCTCTCAGACACGATATCCTTCCAAACTTCATATTTTATTGAGATCCGATCACTCCTTCGTAAGTTAAAAATACCTCATTTTTCTAATTTTTCAGAATTAACCCTCCCCACAACTCCCCCAAAGAGAGCGGATCCGTCCCGGTTATGTCAATCACGTATCTAGGACTTGTGGTTATTTTTCCCACAAAGTTTCATCCCGATCCCTCCACTCTAAGCGTTTTCCAAGATTTTAGGTTCCCCCTCAATTCCCCACCAATGTCACCAGATCCAGTCGGGATTTAAAATGAGAGCTCTGAGACACGATATCCTTTCATACTTCAAATTTCATTAAGATTTGATCACTCCTTCGTAAGTTAAAAGTCCCCTAAAAATGTAAAATAATTATCACATATCGTAGTTGTAATTAAATAGCAGTGGAGAGGGGCTTAAGGGAAAATGTTAAATATTGGGAGCTGGATGACCTATTTTCTGTTTAAATATCTAAAGAGTGAAACCCATACACCAGCAAAATATGCAAAATAGTATTTGTTTCACACTTAAACATAACAGATTAAAAATAAATCTCGCTCTGCCAGTACGTCTTATCTTTAACTTACGCTGATGGTAAAAGACCTTAAAAGTGAAGCGATTAATTCTTTATAGGTAGGAAGAGGCTTGGATTTTAGGTTGAGTAGTTCCCTCTATTTTTTTTCTAATTTTATCATAGCACCCTCGTAATTGCCGTTTTCTCTTCTTAAACAGTTGGGTGATTTTCTTCACTGTGATAAGGAGCTCCAAAATCCTTTAACGGGATGCTGAGATTCCCCTCCCAAATTTTTGGCCTGTCTGGTCCGGCTGGGTTACATCCATTTTTCTGAATATATGTTCATTTAGTAAAAATAATTCTACAGTTTTTTTGTAAAGTTTTTATTATAGACTTAAATTTTATTATAGAAAGAAGACGAAAATTAAAAAAAAGAAAACGATAATTTTAAGTCTATCGTAATAGTTTGTCTTATGTTTGAGGATTAGACATAGGTCTGAAAATGGCTTGTTGTTCAAAACTGGTTTAGAATAAACTCTAGCGCCTCTTAAATATAAAATTTCTTTGGGCCTTATATATTTGTCATGTCTTAAGTCGTAGTCTTTTTGGGGGATACGTTTCGAGAGATACTTCTCCCATCTTCAGACTGATGGACTGTTTTCTAACTTATGTTGTTCGATTGCGGACTCCCGAGGAAGTAGGTATCGAACTTGTTGGATATCAATGTCTACCATAACTTGCAAGAACCTTTAGCTCACTTTAGAAACTTTAGAAACACAAGAACACTTTAGTTCTCTTGCGCATAAGGACATATCGGAAGTGCCTCTATTTCAGGCTTCAGTACGGAAAAGGCAAGTTTATTTACATGTTGTCCAACTTGATTTAACAATCTTTTGAACAAGCTATAAGTACATTAGATATCTAATACATTGTTTCAAAGATGTTCCATGTCCAGTCAGATGGTTTCTGGATGTTTGTAATGTTGAAGGCTTCGGAAGTATATTTGGAAGTAATGTAAACTTTGCACTTTAAATTTAAACACTGCATTCCTTTTTTTATGACTGTAAAGAAAAGATGACCACATTTCAGTTTATATAAAATGTTTTTTAATTTTTAATCATTTAGTATTTTTAAGGAGATAAATTATTTTCATTTACCCCATCTACTTTTGTCCCAGCGGTTTTATATCAAATCTCACTTCAAAGACATCAATATTTGTATGAGCTTCGTTTATGATATCACGTTTGACTGGAAGGTAGTCATGTATGGAAAAACCTGTTTCTGGGAAGTGCATCCATTGATGAACAAACTCTATCCAAATGTAGTCTACGTTCTTGCCAGATTTTTCTAGTTATCTTGCGTGAATTTTTTCAGAATGAAACAACATCGGGTGACTTACATCAGTGGATCCTTTAATGGTAGTCAGGATTGAGAGGAAGGTTGCAAGATTTCTGAATTTACTACTTGTGCTATTAAGAATACATTGTTTAGATGAGTAAAGAGAAAGTATTGAAATCTGCTTGGAAGTCGTCATTTGTTCTATTTGAAGCTGCTTTCAAAATTATCAATAATATCCATATTTTTATATTTGCTTGTTTCTTCCTCCAAATCAGGATCCCAGTCCATGTTTATTGAATATGTAAACATATAAAACATGTGTGACAGAAAAAATATATGGAATATGATTTTTGGACTAACATTCTGCCCATTACGTTACTAACACTTTCAATTTTATTGGGTTCTAGATGTTACGTGATACTGAACAGGTCAAACTGACTATAGGGATGTTTTTAATTATATTTTACGTATGCAAGAAGTAGGCAGAAGTGGCAATCGTGCACCCAATCCTAACAAGTGCACATTAAGCTTTAACGCAAATCTGCTGTACTAAATTAATAAGGAGTACTTCAGTTTTTGCTAAAACCTCCCCAGTGTATAATCGGGTTAAAGTATAATAAGATGTGGAAGAAAGGGGTAATAGTGCTACGTTTTAAGCGTGAGCCTCAATGGCAAAGACTATACACCGCTCCAGAAGGTCAATCAAACAATATCAATATCAATGGCATTGCTAGATAAGAATATTTTGCACAAAATTTGCTCGGCATCCTAATGTCCATCTAGCAAGGCCAGAGTTGGATAGATAGATCGAAGTCTTGTATTATTTTTTCGGTCTTCTGAAGACTACAGCGTCTCCTATTTACGAGATACTCCCAGCAAACCAGCAAAAGTTAAAGAGTAAATCCTTAGGGACACAATACTACTGTAATCAATTCAGAGTCAGGAACAATTAGTGAAAATTTTAGATTATCAAAGAATGAGGGTTGATAGCGACTCGTTAACTATAAATCAAGGCTACGGGACGATCAGGTTTGAACTTATGGGAAATATTTGATTACTAGACACTAGTATTTTGTGAATAAAACAGTTATGAGGTAGGCACAGGATATCTTACAGTGTCTTCCATTTTAACAGAACTTTCGAATTAGACACATGGCCATTGATTTGCATGCTGTCTTTGGAATGAACCCTTTTACAGTTGCAGTTGTTAGTCTACATTTCATCAAAGGCTCTGAATTCCTTCAGTCTTCAAACCAAACCGGTAGCAGCTAGAACTGTATTAATAAGTGTTTTATTCAAATACTCGCGTACAGGCTGTCTTCATTTTGGTTCGCTTCGCTCACAGAGGTCCGTTGTGAAGAGTCTTTAATGTTTCTTTTTGTATTATTAAAAGCTTTTATAAGTTGTATTGTCGCAATTTTTTCACGCTCTTGTATCTACTTGGTAATTACAACATCCTTGTTTTCTTGCTTTCAGACGAATTTGAACCATTTTTTGGCACTTTACTGGGGTTTTTTAAAGAAATCGAGAAATTGTCCTTTTTTCAATTTTATCGAAGAAAAAAAAATCGAATAACAATCAAAAAATTTTGTTATCCAAAGTATTCGTATAATAAATAGCACTTCTAGAGCGCAACCCCATAGGTAACAAAATTGCAAAGTTTCAGCAAAATCGGCCGTGCCGTTTAGGAGGAGTCATGGACCACATACACTTACACACATCCATAGATTAAAATAAGGATTCTCGTGCCCGGTTTGCGTAGGTTTTGAAAGGCAAGTGATATTTCACTAAATGCGTAAATTGTAAGTTCTGCCATGAATAGTTTTTTCCAAGCAAGAGTTTTGTTGGCCTTGATTGATAGCGTAAGTCATCTTATCTCATTGTTTTTTATACATATTCGATCTAAGTTACTAATGACAAACGTATTCTGTCCTTCTATTTTACTACTTTGTCCTGAATTTGTCCTACACAACGCTATTTTGTTGTGAATCCACATAGAGTCCTACACGTAGCTTGTATTCCGCTGTGAGGGAGCAATCGCAATTTCCCCACAATCTTGCTGTGAGAATGTTTTTCGGTAGCCTATAAAGAGCCCTAGTATTCGAGTACGAAAGTTATTGGATATTTTCAGGCCAGTTTCACGGTTTTACATCTTCTCGGATATGGTCGTAAATGCGCTATTAGAAATCGGCACTAATATTTCCTCATTCACAAAAAAATGAAGTGCCCAATGGTGCCGTAAGAACGTTTATTTTGAGTTGTGGTTTATTTTGAGAGAAGGTTTTGGTTCTTTGCAATCTCAATGTGTTTAGAACTTCCACGAAATGAGCTCAATAACAGTATCACGTCCTTACGCTGCTCCGCTTTGTGAAGTTGAATTTCCGGTTTTTTCGTATAGCTTTACAAAGTAATAATAGATGTGTTGTTCAATTAGTAATAAAAGATGGATTTATAGGGAATAAATCATGTTTTAGTTTGCATCTCAGGCCAGTTCAGGGTGCTAAATGGTCAAATTTCAAAAGGAAAAGGGTGATGTTCACGGGAGTCTGCTTGAGCCAGTTTGAGTTACTCATTTTGGTCCCTCGAATTACTTGAAACTCAAGAACACGTAAGTCTATTTTGCTGCAGCTTCTTTTAATGCATATGTCCCGCACATGTTTGTTTGCATCTTCCGGTCTGTGATACTGGGTGCGAGGCAAATGATCAAATCTGGGGCGATGTGTTTACTGTCAATTTGAAATCCTGGTTTCATTACTGAAACAATGAATAGCCATGCTACTTCATCTCTATAACTTTCAAACTCCTCTTTAAGTACAACGTTCATGGTATTCAGTGGAGCTTGAAGGAACATGCCATAGACGTGACAACAAGTGATGCAATTTTACAAAATGAACGTAATGCAAACTGACTACGTCGTATACCCCCTGAGGATAGAAGATAACGATTTATACGCATTGAGTCAAAGGGAAATGGTTAATTGTATAACGATGTTGTGGGTATCACAGTATGCTCCGGATCTGAGGTCACCTGCTTATTTAACATGATTTCATAGGTGATAAAATCTTGCTGATGTCTTTGACTCTTCGTAACCTGTCCAACGAAATAAGAAACTTACTGGTTCACAATTGTGTGTCATTGTACTGGAAGCTAAAAGCTAAGTAGCTGGCATTTTAAAAATAAATTGGAATGAAGAGTTCCTTGAATAAAATGTTTACTCAAGTTGACCTATAACGAGGCATATACAGAGCTACCCACAGGTAAGTAGAACGTAAATAGCAGGCAAATGAAAGATTTAACTTCTGTAACTCTATTGAACAATTTTATCTACGGAAGGCTATAAATCATCACCTCCATTGCAGGCAATTCTTAAACGAGAGGCATTATAGAATCCTTATAGACATTTAAAAGATCATTTATCCAACGTCAATGCTAATTAATGACACTTATGAGCTATTATAGATTGCTTTTTCAGGAATCTTAACTTCGGGTTATGATTTAAGTGTTCGACAAAAGATCTTCAAAAGTCCTTGCTAATCTTGTGTCGGAACAGATAGGAGTCGCTTTTTTAACTATAGAAATTTATGGACATTGTTCTTGACTTTAAAATGTCACTATCGGTTTTAATCGGTAGACTGTATCGATAATGACGTGCACTAAAGATAATAATGTCTCGGACAGGACAGAGTCTCAGTAAGGCTTCTAGAGATGACTGCTCCTGTGTCCAAAAATAACTTTTCGTTACTGCGTGGAAAGAAGGAATGGCGTAAAAATACGAGATCGATTGTTAACAGCATTTCGTGTGTATGGAAAATTTGATTGGAAATGTAAAAGTAGTTTACCGCTTAGGTAAATATTCACGAATAGTAGAAACTTCTGAAAGAAAACCGTTTTCAAAGCTCATGGTGATAAGTTGTACAGATTGTTTTTTGAACTGGAGGGGGAGAAGCAATTTTATGCCGGATACGATTTCTACAGCGTTATTGGTTCTGAGTATCATCACACATGAATGAGGTAGTACAGCGTTAAGTATCAGTGCATTGGAAGTATAAACAATTGCAATTATACAGAAATATAGACAAGCAGAATGCAAGCGAGGCGGATGGCGGTAAGTTCCTAAGAAATGTTATTGATGTAATATGTTAAATACACAAAGCAGAGCAAGACATTTCAAAATCAACTTAGCTAAGATTTTCAATGTCAGGTACTCCATAGAGCTATGGAAACGCATTTCTAATTAGTAGTACAAATAACAATCATAATAACTATTTTTCTGAGCGTTATTTATTAAAGCCAATAGAAAAGGCAATAGATTATCCGGGTGTCAATCTCATTCTAATCAGAAATATGAAAACTCAAGCTAAGACTTTTTAACGAAGCATACCGGCAAACAAATTAAACACTAGAATTCGATCACGCAACCAAACGTACCTGTGATTATGCATGTTACATGAAAAGCTATAAAAATTAGTATACGATCGGGTTTTTACCCTCGGTTTTCATATTTATAAGTAGAAAGATAAGGTATTAAGTTATTTTTATTTATTACAGTTAAATAATGGTATAACAGTTGATCATATGACTTCTTAAATGTCTATACTAATAACAGATTGTTTAAGTGTACAGAAAACAATCAACGTCACTGCAACAATAATGCAATCAATTTATCGTTGCCTCAGTAATATTCCTTAAGTACAATCTTTGTAAAGAACGATACAGTGAGATAAACAGATCACTCAAGCAATAACAATTCTATATTTAGCAAGTTGCCAACAATGAAAGAAAAATGTATAATCTAGGACATCAAAACTGAACTGTCAGAGATTGTCAAATACTTCTCATATGGAGCTAATGTACAAAGTGTCAGAGAAGATTATCATCAAAACTACCATTGGCGTCTTTATTATTATTAACTCAAGATCGATTAACATAGTATTTTTCATTATTATAATCATTGCATTAATCAAACCGTTGTTCTTCAAACTGGAATCGTTGCTTACAAGTGTCAGAGAAGATTATCATCAAAACTACCATTGGCATCTTTAGTATTATTAACTCAAGGCTGATCAACATAGTATTTTTAATTATTGTAATCATTACATTAATCCGAGTGTTGCTCTTCAAAAATCATAAGTAATTGTCGCCGTGTTTTTATATACCTATTCATCGTCTTCTACAAAAGCATCACAGTCTTCTATCAAAATAGTGAGGAAGGCAACGTAGATCGTAATATTGTATTTCTTTCGTGGATATGTTAAAAGCTTCATGGCTTTTGCAACGAGTCTTAGCCCTACTTATTTCCTGTAAATGCTACCCGATATTGTTGTATCTTTACTCCAGACGACTGCTGTGACTAGTGCCTGGCGAAAGAAAACAAGGCCGTATTCGATCCTTGAAAAGTGGAGGGGAAGGGTGGCAAAATGTCCGGCAAAACTAGGTTTTTCGATCACTTCATTATTTCGTACCACTCTTGCAAACAGTGAGGTACTTCGCAATGATTTAAATCCCAACTCAGTTTTGACTTCTCCGCACTATGAAATAATACACAGAATGAAGTCTCGAAACGCAAATTTCAAAGTGTTCTTTGAAAAAAGTGGGGTAGCAGCTTCCCCTTGTTCCCCCAGGCAACTACGGCCCTGTAAAGTAAATCTGTTACTTAACGCAGTTCTCAAGTTCTGTACCACTAATCAACTCTTAAAACATTTACTTATACACCATCTTCCACTAAACAATCACACTCTTCAATCACAATAGTGAGGACGTCAGCGTATGTCGGATCTTCCTATTTCCTCTTCCATGGATATGTTAAACATCTGTTTATCCACCACTCTTGCATTAATTCTGTCTCCAAGAAAACTCTCAAACAAACAAAACTAGATTTGCAATGGACAGGACCTACGCTCAAAGAAAAGAGCGTGTGAGGTTAAGACGGTGTTCGCTAGTTCGTAAACCCTTCATAGTTCCGAGGGGGATGTCCTACCTACCCCTCTGGTAAGTAATGCTGTATACTTGTGGCTGCAGGTAGCAATACGCAGGTAGGACTACCCGAAGATTGGAACGGAGGATAGCGCATATTCCAGCCGTTGCAAGGCGTTGCAAGACGTCTAAACGTAGTCAAACTAATCGTGTTTGTCGGGTTAAGTCGTATAGACCAGAGAAGGTTGAGTTAGCCATTACTCTTTATTTGCTGTTCAGTGAGGATTTTGCTGATAGCTATGAAAGCGGACGATTTTCCATCCTTCATAGACAACGGTCTGCGTTTTAGCTGAAGGTTTTGGAAGCTGTAGCCATAGCTTTCCTAAAGCCATCACTGTGCCGATGAAAAGAATTTGTTTTTCTTCTTTTTTTGTGCCAGCAGTGAGTTAGTCTTGTTTTTGTTATCCTTGTGTCATCTGATGTCCTATTGTCTTCTATGTCTTACCATTAACACTTAGTTTAGTTGTAATTTGCTTGTCCTTACTTCGTTATTCAATATCCATATGTCCACCATCTGGTTTGTTTTATATAAGTTTTCAATTGGTGGTGTTAATACTCTGTATATCATTTTTCATGGTAAATTACGCTCTTTCACAAAATTTTGTATAAAATCTATTCTTTGTAATGTCTTGAGAAGAATCGATCGAAAAGCTTCGACGAAATGAAATTCGCCTTGTATTTTTTCAATACTGTATAAGTGTGTAAAACTGCGTATGCAAGTATATTTATTAAGACCTTAAAAATAGAGTTTAAGTGGTTTTAACATGCCTCTTTATTTCCAAAGAGGGGAGAATTAGTCGCATTACAGGGCACAAGGAATGGTAGCCTCTCGAAAACCTACCCCTGACGCACGTCATACCGAAAAAAAACTACTTGTTGCGTCTCTTGACACCGCGTTCTGAATGCTGAGAATGTAGAAGGGAAATTGTATTGTGTTTAAAAGGACCAAATTAAACTTAGACAACTTTTGTTAGGGGAATTTTGATGGTAAGACGTTTTAATCGTGTGTGAAATGAGAAATCTAAGTGTAAGAATGTGAAATTAGCAGCTAATATGTGCCCAGTATCCAAAGGAGTAAAACACTATTTCACAATTGCGTGTAATATTCTTATCCTTTTTCGGTGTTCTACCACGTCCTAATTCATGGATTTCCACCGGTCTCTGTGTTGGACTCTTTCCTTTAAATGTGCGCACGAGCCCTTATCCTCGAATGTGTCCAGAAATGACATACTTTTCCGTCCTCCCTCCCTTCGACCTTCCATTCTTTCTTCGATTACGTCTCTTATCAGACCATCATGTCTCAGTATGTCTAGTTCAGGTTTTGCTGGTTTCAAGCATGACATGCAATAGAGATAATATGTAATATAACCTATAAAAAGTGGTAGTAAAACATTTTAAAAACCGCTTTACAAACGTTTCAGCTTATTTATAGGCATAAACATCACTGAATATTTATACGGAGCTAATATACCGATAATCGATCCTAATAAGTGTTAGAGAGTAGTCAAAAAGAAAGTAATAAATTCTATGTTTATATCGTATAGTAAGTTTTACTTTAGTAGTTCTTGCGCATGCCCACAGGAGAACCTTCTCCCCCTGCTACGATCCGCGCTAGCTTTCGCAATTTAATCTCCTTCACTACCGATGTAAAGCTTTTTTCGTGCATTTGTATAAACTGAAAGTAAGATTTACATTTCTTTACAGAAAAGTAGCCCTTAAACATCTACCGGTAATTCATTTGTCGTTCACGCAAAATTATATCTCACTGTTTGAAATATTCATTGAATGATACTCATACACAAAACAAAATTTGTTGTTCTGAATAGAAAAAGAATGAGTTCATAGCTATCAAACTTATATCAATGCTCTTTAGCAACATTTTAGACACATTAAAGTTACGTGTTTACTAATAAATTCTATTGATATAACAATTCCATAACTCGTCTCTGCACATTTGTGCACAAAGTGTCTTCTATCTTACGAAAATTTTTACATTCTACATACTTATCTTTCGTTGCAATTCTTTTCATTTTAGTAACGTGATCTCACCATGGATGTGCGAATGATACTTTCTGCATTAATCTTTCCCATATCATGTGGATTAAATCTTTTGGTGATACTGATGGTAATCTCGAGGAAAAGGCTACGAAAGAAATTCTATGTCTTCCCAGCATCCCTAGCAGTAAGTGATCTGCTCGCAAGCTTTACATCTCTCTGCTCATCATTAACAGAAGCTAGCAGCAGTAACCTTCGTTGCTGTATTTATCTGACTGTCTACATACTGGCTTCATATAGCTCCACTTTGAATATAGTTGCAACTATTGCAGATCGATACATTTCAATAGCATACCCTTTTCAATCAGTAAGATGGACTCGGCCAATCGTCATTAGATTGTTAGTAGTGGCTATATGGACCTGCAGCTGTACAGTTGCAGTGATAACAACAGTCGTATCGTTCATTAACTCTGGCGAGTCATGCAATGTTTACAATAAATTTGGACTAAACTATACTGTTTCATTTTGTGTGTTTCTGTGGGTATCGATGATTACATATCTAATCTGCTATATCAAACTTTATCTAGTGGTGACTTCAGTGCCTAAAACAACGGTGCGGTGTACCAGCAGCCATTGTGTTGTGATACGTCGAAGAGAGGATGTTAACAGGAGGAGATCAGAAAGTATAATTCAACGAATATCTCAAACAAAAATGTCGCTGGCAGTAATGATATCCTTTATAATTTGCTGGGCTCCTTTTACGATATTTTTAACAATTGGGAATGTAAAACATAGTCTTTTTTATGAATTCAAGACACTGCGATGGACAATCTTCATGGTTGCTTTCATAAATCGCTTAATCAGTCCAGTGATATTTGCCATTCACACAGAGGATTTCCGCTCAGAGATAAAGCAGATCTGCAGAGACATTTTTCACTGCAAGTCAAATGTAATTGCTAATAGTATTTTTGTACATGAGAAAGACAATCCCAAATAATTCGAAGCTATTCTTAGAGATTTTGTACAAGGTATGATAATTTCTAGGTATCATAATTAACTTGTAGACATCAGTATCTTGTTATGACTCAGATATACTGCAGTGGTATAGTTTAAAAGTGGTAAATAGTGTACGACATGAAATTGGTGGTTAGCATCATTCAAAGGACATACTAATTTATTCTGATTGGAGGCGGGAGGGCTTTTAAAGCCCACTGGAAAACTTATGCTTGCCGTTTCATGTTTGTAAATGTTCAAGACATTAAACTTTTGGAGGGCTTTTAGAACCCCCTGCAAAACTCTAGCTTGCTGTTTCAGGACTTTAAATGTTCAAGACTTAGAAACAATTCGGATTTTCCTTTTGATATGTCTATCATAAAATAATGTTATTTAGATGTTGAAATTTCTGGCAGATCTGTTTGAAATATTTTGCGCTTCGAAAATGTAGTTCGATAGAAACGTGCTCGAAGACGGAATCACAACAGCTTTTTCAAGGTCAAAGCGCCTGTTTTAACAAAAGCTTTTAGAATGAGAACCAAATCATGTTAAACTCCCTTTTATGTGCAAGTAAATGAATTTCAACTATCTACTGGAGGAAAAATGCTAAATGTAAAGGCAAAACTGGAAATGTCACAACCGTTTTACAGCAAGTCATTCTGACAAGCACTTAACAATGACCTTGGCAGACAAGAGGGCCAAAATACGATCACTTTGCCTTTACGATTTTACTAGTAAATGATAGTAACATAAGAATGCTAATGTTCAGTATCGTAAAGCTTTTTGTTGTAAAGATACATGGGTGATCCACAATCGTCTCTTCTCATATGGTACTACGTGTGAAAAAGCCTGTCTAGAACAAGGACATGAATAGGCCAAGAGCAGAGTTATTATGATGAAATAAAATTGTCTTCTACAATAGTAAATCATGTAAATGTAAATACTGTAACAACTCGTATCATGGCTTCCAACAGTACGGAATTGGTGTCACTCACTGATCTCTAAAAATAACTGAATCGAACTTCCTATTGTTTCCAACTACGAAAAAGTGTAGTCACGAGTACTGGCCCCTATTAGTTAAAATAGTGCGGGAAAGTCCGCCATGTTGCGTAACATTGTTTATAAGCTATGTGTGATGGGGACTGAAATGGCGTCCAAAGTCTGACCTCACTTTGAGACGGAAGATGCTCGATCCAGTGTTTTGTAGAGATCGGTGGTGCCACTGCATCTGAAGCAATATGGCGCATATAATCAAGTTTGCGTCCAAACCCGGGGCCGTCATTTGTCAGAGGCGTTGAAGACCTATTTGACCAATCATTGTTTTACAAAATTAAAACATTCATTCTGTAACTCTTACAACTTGTGTAGTTTTAAATACGTAATCATGTAATTGTGCCACATAGTCATGTAACCACGACATGTTAAACAAGATATAATATTAGCAATATTCATGTCATACGCAAAGAAGATAATTCACATCGCCCTTGCGTACATTACAGCGCTTTACCAAATCTGTTCTTTGAATACCCCATGTATCAATATGGAAGATGAGTTTGCTTCGGTAGAATGACTGATTGTCAAGCTAAATTACATAAAATACCCACGCTTACCTGCCTGTAAAGTAACTAACCAATTTAAAGTTAAAAGCACTATCTACTTTTCATACTGCTTTTAATTAAGTAACGAAGTGGACAAGCGTTTTCCTGGATCTTTGGCTCCTTTTTTAAGAATGATATTTCAATAAGCCATCCTCCATAAGGGAATATTTGGTTATTTGGTTTTAGTACGTTACTGAAAACATTATGGTATAATGCAACATAGCTTGCTATCTCACTTTTCCTTCTCTGTTCTTGCACATCCCCCACCCTTAGACCTAGAACGTCATATCTCCCCTCCATAGATGGAACATGGGCAACATGCATTCTCCGATCATGAGTCCCTACAGCAGCTACTTCAAGATGAACACAGCCGACGTCAGTTTGCTCCAAATCTCTTAAGAATGCCTTGTTCCGTGTTATTTTTTTAAAGCCACGTTTCCTCTTTCCAATACTTGGAAATCAGCAAATGGACCACCTCTGCCTAAAACTTAAAATTCTCAGTATCATTCCAGTAAGGTTAAGGTAACACAAAGTTACAGCTGCATGACGTGTTTTGACTCTTGCTTCACTGCTTCAATGCTTCACTGACATCCTGGGTAATCACGTTATTGTAGAGTCTGGTACTTACTTTATTTTAGATTTTGCAGGTTAGGCTCGTCCACCTAAACACTGAGACTACTCTTCATGTATCGTTGTTGACATTGTCATTCAAACAGATCGTTCTGCCTATAAATTGGCAACACTCTTAACTACTTTCATTACCCGTTAATATGCTCACGCTGTTACAATAGCTTTAGTGGCTTCTATGATTGGATCTACATGATGAACCTGTGTACCTGTGTACCTGTCTTCCTAACCGCAGTCGACTTGTGTACCAGATCATATTGCTACAGTAGCTTAAGTATCCTCTATGATTAGATCTGCATGGTGTATCCTATGTACCTGTTATCCTAAATGCAGCCGACTTGTGTACCAGATTATATTGGTTTTTATGGTAACTGCTGTATTGTAAGTTAGATCTAAAAATGATATAACACGTTGCTACAATTAAACACCATCCTTTGCGGGTACAGTATGGTGCACCTCAAATATCAACGTCCTTTGTGAAGATTTTAAAACGATGACAATATCCCATCATTAGGATCTATTTTTACTTTTCTCCTGTAAAATTTAAAATGAATGATTTCAAATCAATGATATCAAAGGTCAGTCCATGTAAAAGCGATCTCTGCTTGTTTAGCACTTTCGATTTGCTGCTGTTTTCCAGGCCACCGTGTTTTCTTTTGGACGTGCTGAAAGAATCGCTTAGAGCAAACTGTTGATTTGAAATTAGAAACCGGCTGATACAGATGGTGGTTTTCTATGCTGGAATTGAAGACTGGAAGTTGGTAAATCGCCAGCAGTTTTGTATCGTAACTGTAGAGGACAAGGAAGCCTTAACTAAACTATTTGATGACTGAAAGATAGCAAGATATGTTATTATCATAGAGAACAAAGTATTATCATGTTGATAAATCGATATTATCTAATAGGAACATTTAAAAGAGAAAATGTGCCCACTATTTTTTGCACGGTCGTGTGCATTGAATTTCTTACCGCTTCTCTTGTTTTCGTGTATTCTCTCTCACTTCGCAATACTCTGCAAACAATACTGCGTCTACTGACGCAGGTACTTATCACACAATTAACGTAAATCACGATTCCTTATCAATGAAGTACTTATAATTTGGTAGCATAATAATAACAAAGTATACAGAAATTCTTGCTGCTGTCATTTTTCGTTGATTAGTTTGATGAAAGTGTCTTCCCGATAGCATTGTTCCTTTGATGAGAGCGGCTTTTGTGCGTAGGTGAAAAGTTTGCTTGCAGAATTCTAGTTTAGGCTACACAGTACGACACGGCTTTTAACATCAAAGAGACCTTCTAACTGCACATTATTTATGTTGTCCTATGCCATTCTAATACCAAAAGAGGTCTCGTTTATGACATAAACATGTATCTTGTAAATTCTGGACACCATGTACAGTAACGAATTCCATAGATCATGTGAGACGTTTTGTATTCCGAGCCTCGCTTTCAAACGAAATATTGTGAAATCCAATTATTTTCTTTGTTACAATCAAGGACAAAGACACTTAAGGTAATGTGGCTATTGGGGTAAAGACCATAGGAATCGTATACCAAAACCTATCCGCTTCATTAAAGTGAGACCTAAATGCCATCTACAGATACGTCTCACAACTACTATTTATAATGATCAGTTGACATGAATCTCCATCAGTCATGCAGATGGAACACTACAACTCTTCATCAAAATTAGCTTCAAATACGAAATAGGGGCACACAAATTGCTATAATTGAAGAAGATTATAGAAGCATTTACTGTGCATTTACATAAATAGAGAATATTCCAGACTATAAAATCTCCTAAAAACAATAGCGAGATAAAGAAACAAGAGTCGTTATGCTAAAGTAAAACGATTGTCATGGAAATGGATAACATACTACACGTCTCAAGCAAATTTCAAAAACTAGGTAATGTCAAAAAGAAGAAAAAGCCGCCAAAACTGAGCAGTATTCTCAAAAGCTTTAGCAGCCAAGACCTCTTGTCGCGAAACTTAGGCCTATATCACGGCATTTGGCACACGGATGTGTTGCTTTCCAAGAACTACAAAAAATGACTGCACTTCAGCTCAGCTCCTTCTACGACGGGCCCCTGATAACATTAAATGACTAAGTGGCATCAAGGACTTGTAAAGCCCTTACTCAATCTTTGTTCAGAGAATTAAATGGAGGACGTATTCAGTGGAGGACGTATTGCTACCTTTATCCAAAAGCGTAACTTCTGTTCCCGATGTGATTTTTGTAACAGTTCTACATAGGTAGCTTGTCTACAAATCTTCTATTGGACGAAACAATTAAAATAGATGCCTGAGCAAAGTATTGGAGTGGCATCGTGCCTAAACTATTCCCTAAGGAGGTGTTTATTGAATTGATGGAGGTTGAAACATGTCGTGTCGACACTAATTTCAGAAATGAGATGTATCAACAGAGGAAATCGATAAGCATTGATAATCCCTTGGGTGCAGCTTAAGTAGTATCTTTCTGTAACCTCCCTCATTACTGCTGTTTATTTTCAATACGTAGATGACACGTTTGCCGTCTTTAAAAATATATATGATGAATTTCGTATATAACCCAAAGCGCTTCGCTTTGATTCGAGAGTCACATCAAAAAGGCAGTAGAGGAGTGTTCCGGTGCTGTAACCCCACGAGTAGTTTATGCCAGCAAGAAAGCCTTCTTAACTCACCTCTTTAACACTGTACCTTCCACAAGTTGCAGCATTTTTAACTAATCTGTGAATTTCTTTTGAAACTGAGTACATCATATAAAATTATATTTTTGAAAAGGAGGCAAACAACTCCTTGTCTCCCCTTAATGCTTTAGGGGAGGAAAAGTGTGCTAAATTTATGACTAGTTTATATAGAAATATAGAAGTATATAGTTTATGACTGGACGTAAAGCGCCATTTTGGAAAACCTTCGGGCTGGTAAGATATATTTTGAATTTTGCTTTATGACAAACACAAGGGGTAGGAACTGTTAGTTCCTTATATTGTCGGATTTCAGATAAGCTGGCTTTCTTTAAGGAGAGGCAGATCACCAGAAGGAGCAGTCGTTAGAACTTTTTAAGTCGTCAAGTGACATAGGCTGTTTCTTGAGATGGTATGTTTTCTTGTGGTGAAGAAAGATGGACCAGAGAGTACATAACCTTTCAAGGTCTGACTGCCAAGATGATCAGAGACCCTAGTGTGTAGAGGGCGGATCGTCTGATCCAAATACAATACTGGGCAGCATATATTGATAAATGACACTGGATTTCAAGAGTATAGGAACGCGGTCTCTTTAGAGAAGGATAGTCACTGTATACGACGAAAGATAAATCATACCTGTATGGTAGTAGGGACTGATGTGATACTTATTTGTGTGCGTAATTCTGACGATTGGGCTCCAGAAAATGACAGACAAATCAAAACTGTCCCCTTGGGCTACGCGGGAAAAGCAATTGTTCCAGAGTAAAGTATTGTAGACTGTCAGCTCTTAACGGCGGATAGTAACAATTGGGATTGATATCGGATAATTAATCTGAACTAATAATGTTGGCACGATGTTTTTCTATGGAGTTTTGCCGGTTGTGACCATGGAGACAAAAAGGCTGAGCAATCCATTATATCAAAAGAACCATTAAACTAGTTTGAGACTTGTTATGTTTGGCTTTCTTTTTATTTGTTTTGTTTATTTTTGTTAAGATGGTGGCTATTTTCACTGCATTTCCATAACAATAATGCCTAAAGTGACGACCAAGACGGTATAATCCCTTTCACTACTGTCAAAAAGTTAACCAGCATCCACCACAATAGAGGACATCCTCGCATGCCTAAATTCGGTAGGGCACCCAACTTAAACTTCGGTATTATGCGTTCAGTATGACAGAGTATCATTTTAACTTGACTTGTACACAGTAGATCAAACAGAGGACATTTTATCAAACGGGATCCTATTCATCAAGATAAACTCGGCCCTGTTAGTATCTCGGGGCCTCTCTTACGTAACTTACGTAACGAATAACGAAGCCCTACAGTGGATTTCAGACCATACGATAGAAGTGGGCGATAATGAACATTAGAAGGGCTAGATTTTGATAAAATGTATAGCTAACAAAATCAAAAAGGCAGTATGTACCTTCCAGTTCAATATACCCAAAAGCAGTCAGTCACTTAAAGCGTTTTTGCGATCTCTCATTGTACCTCCTGATGAGCAGAGAGGTATAAGCCCTGTTTGAGGGCAGGACGGCAAAAATTTGGTGTATAGACTCTTCAGCATGCTCTCCTCCACGGTAAAAGGCGAAAGTAAAAGGCGAAAGATTTGTTCGCTGCTGAAGGAAAGCCGTTTTTGCTAACAATATTGGCAGTCCTCTGTGGACAAGGCAACACGAATCATCACTTTCAATTTTTTTTATCTCCTGTTGCTTGGACTAACCTGGAAAGACTGGCAATCATCCAGTTTTTGATGTTGTTCAAGCACTGTTTCACTTTTCAGTATTAATATGGCTTCGCTATTACGTGCAGTTTCATTGTTCTGTACCAACAACAAACTTTTTAAACCATCTGTTTCCTAGGGCATTCTCTTTTCCCTGTCCTTGGGTGTAGGCCAATTGCAATACCGCTGACCAGACCTCTGTCTCTGCGGGCATGCGCGAAAAAACCCAAGTTTTTTTAATCTCACCATCTGGACCATATTCGAATTGCAGCCCAATTTTACTAGGGCACATACATTGGCGTGCTATGCCATCCAGTAGTATCACTAGTAGGTCAAGCTTTTCGGTTCTTTTTTTTTCTTCCTTAGATTAACATGCCTACTTTCTCCGCTCCTAAATCAGCTGCCCTATTCGTAGACAGGTTTGGGATGGCCACGTCATGATACGGAGGGGTACTTTGTCCTGCAGTAGTCTCTTACCAGGACGCGTCATCGACATTGTCTGGCCAGGGGAGGGCTTACTGTCCAATGTCATTGAATAGTTCCTTGCTTGTGCTGTCAGGTTTTAGAAGTGTAAGCACATAGAGAAGAGGTTGTTTGCCATCTCTTTCCTCTGCCACAGTGGGTTCCTGCTAACCCAGAGATTCTCATCTGTTGACCATAAAATGGCCCTCCACTTGTCGAAATGGAAAGTACTGGCGTTGCTTCATTGGGACGTCTCCGCCAGAGTATCACACCGCTGTCCTGCCGCCTGACCAGGGAGACACTTCGTACACCACAACATCGGGAACTCTTTCAAGCTTAGCTACTGCTCCCGTGGTAACCACTACTGCGACTTTCCTGGCTTCCCTGTTGGAACTTATTTAAAATGATCGCTCCCCCTTTTTACTCTTTAACCATGTCGTAAAATTTACAATCGCGTGCTATCGACAGGCTCCTATCTGACAACATCATCACTATTTACCCAACTGTGTTTTACAAGGTAGCCAATCAGAATTCTGACTGCCAGATTAGTGTTGTTTTGACCAATCAGTGTCTGTGAAGCTGAATGGCTAACTGAAAAGGCCCCCAAAAATAATTTCGTTGATTCCCATTTCGGTTATTTTCTGACGAATTGTACTCTGAGGAGTGTCAGACGAAAAAAGCTCTTAAGTACAAAATGAAAACACTATTAAGCAATGTAGCCTTGTCATAGGGCCGCACGTACTTGAAAACCCAGGCTGTGTTAAAATATATAAGAATGGCAAATTCAGTATTATAGAGAAAGCTAGATTGGCCTTTTATCCTGCCGCTATGGAATCTATCCAGTACAAGCAAAAAAACCATGGCCTTACAGACAGAAAGAGTATGTCTTTCCATGGGTCTATTCTGTGAATCATACAGTCCTACGGTATGGTCAGGTAGTCCAACTTCTCTTTTGTATTTTTCTTGTAACTGAGATTCTATTAATCGATCATCATTTCACTTCACCCCTCTTTGTTCTGCTCTATGATCTCTTTGGCCTTTTTAGCTTCCTTGGCCTACTTGGCCTCCTTGACCTCTTTGGCCTCTTTAGTCCTCTGTACTCTCTTGCTTTTGCTGTCTTGCACTCTGTTTCCTATTTGCCCTTGAAAACGTCAAAGCAATATTCTAGGAGTTATTAACCCCGAAAAAACATGGAAAGTTTATTTTAAACTTTTTACTGGCGATTAAACGTGATGGTGTCAATCTAAAAACATCTCAATCATTGCTGGATCGGGATTGCCTTTATTATTTGCTTTAAAAAATCAAGCATCAAGCTTGCATTATTAGGTCTCTCTTGACCATCAGACTGCAAATGTCGACAATATAATACTACTCAGGACTGAACGCTGAAACGTTGTGAGAAAAACCTCAAAGCAGATCACATATGAATATAAGATGTTTGTCTTATACTGTGCTCATTATTCCAAATGGAAAGCATGCATTCAAATCGTATCAACAAGGATAACAAAATTGCAGCTAGATGTTGAATTTAACTAATTGCGTAGAGATAATGGTCTTTTTCCAGAATATGCAAAGATCAAAGGATCGACATGATTAACTTCTCATTATTCCTCAAACGCTTTATTTGAATAATAATTTAAGGTCATCTGCATATATGTGCTACATAAATGGAATTAGCAAAGCTTGATGCGTTTAAGCATCTTCATAAGTAAATCTCTTGTTTTACATATAGTGCGGTAGTCATCTTTCTTTTCAATTTCTTCGTCTTCAGCCTCTAATCGTATAGATTCGTCTTGAGACATACTACGCAAGCACTGGCTTTACCATGCCTCCAGCTATGCTGTATTTTCTACCTTAGTGATGTTGTTCTGGACAAGATAATAAACATACGCGAGCTGGAAGCATATACATATACACGTTTGCAATTCGAAATCAGAAGGAGTAGCGTGCGGCCATTGATTTTGGCCTCCCAAGCATACAATTTTAGAAAGATTCAATGACCCAAGTTTTGAGAGACATTGATAATTATTTTGTTTACTTAAATAGCTTTTTGGTGTAAACAACGTACTTAAATTGATGAACAGTTTTTTAAATTGTTTCACATTGTTCGAGGCCGAATCCACTGCTGGGAACGGTGTTACTTTTACCCTTCGGATGACAATCTATTCATGGTTGCTATTCATAACATATTTGTGTTATTGAAAATATACTAGGAACATAGCGAATCGAATCTTGTGGCAAAGTTGCAGCTGTTAAATGGTACGGCTACTATAATTAATTCAGCCAGACTATAGGATAGTTCTGCCACGTGTGCTCTAAATCATCTCACTCTCCTGCCTCTAACTAAAAATGCTGAAAATCCATCGACTCATTCTAAAGTACATAAATATAAACAAATAAAAGTAAACGATGTACATCAAAAGAAGGTCCAAGATTAATAATAATGAAGGTCCACCAGAGGTAAGTATGGGGTTAGTACGCAATTGATTATCATGTGGCATCGAAATTGAATACTATATAAAAGACTGTAAGGTACCTCTTACCTCTAAAAATCCTTAAAGTTAGTCTATTAAAATACTAATTGCAGATGTTTCTCCTTTATTGTTAACAGGCCTGTCAATGTTGTGTTATACTTCTAGTTTCCTGTATACAATATTTTGCTCTTCCCTTTCGTGTCATGTTCAGGACCACAGCCAAAACAAATTTGATAGGAGATTGGCAAAATCAGCAGCACTCTTTGCGCCACGTCATTCATTAGAGCTTCAATTTTTTTTATTTCGGGACTTTACTACGCAAACTGTTTTATCAGCGATGAACACCATGTTTACTACCGAATCACAAGATGAGATATAGAGATGAGACAATTTTTTAACTAAAGTATTAAATACAATGAGGAGAACGAAATTTTCTGCAGACGTGGAGTTATCCTTCTTCCAAGTTCTAAAGTAAACGGTTGATCATTCACCAATTCACACAAATCATATATTCAAAATTGTTAACCGTAAATTATCAATAAACTTGGCTGGCTGATTTTCAGCATAGTAAAAAATGTCTCTGTAGTCAACACGAGTGTCCATGTCAATGAAACCTTATGGCAAAAAAGCAGCACTTTGCTTAATATATTCCTTGCACAAGTAGAGTTTAGATGAGATGGGGTGACACTACCTCGACCAAAAGAAAAGAGCGCTTGAATCAAGAAATTGCACTATATGCTACTTATAGTTTCATAGCTTTACAGAGCTACCTTGCACCTAAGAATCTCAGTTTCACCAGCCAGTGCGTGCAGCAGTTGCCGTGTGCTGTGGCTTGCTTTTGTAGATGCGTCTTTTACCAGTTAAGGTAGGACTGGCATTACAAAGAATGCCTCGAAGATGGTATACAAGAAGATGATATATTTACATGGGCTCAGAGCTGATCAATTGCTGCACAATTCCGGTAGCTAAATAATGTTGCATTGTTCAAACATTCTTGAACCCCTGCATTAGTAAGTTGTACTTCTCCGTTGATGTTTGTTTGGAAACGCTTTTTTCACCTTAAAGAAAACGACCGTGTTCTTGTCGGGTGAACGTAACAATTATCATCCTCACTTTTATTCCCGTGTGTCAAAATATGAAGTTGCGCAAGTCTTCATTAATCCAAAGCTATGTACTTAAATTTTGATCATGTTGAACTGGTTTGCTATTGATCATTGGCTGTCATTTATCTCCCCCAGGAACCCGCACTATTAAGTAATGATAATGTTAACTGCATTTTCTACAAAGGGCCATCCACCCATGCTATCAAATTTTTGGATTTTATTTTTATAAAGTATTTCACGATTTCATATTTTGTCCATTTTATTTAATTCTTCAAGTGGTTTACAGGATGTAAAACTCTTTGTTGTCTTAGTACGTGACTTACGAAACTTGGTTGTTTGCTATCATTGTGATCAGCAACATATATTCTACTCCTCTTTCCTCTAAGGTGGGTTGGTTTGTCCTTTTTTCCCTTCATGGTACTTACAGCATTCTGCGCAGAATTCGCGCATCTTCAGCTCATTGACTTTTTTACATGTTTGTTCAGTGACCATACTTCACTACAGATGATTGTTAGGACAAACTTTTTGCTTTCCTGGATAACCAAATCTCACAGTCTTTGAAGGCTATTTCACTCTCAATAATAACGACTGTGTAACTTGCAAAACTTTGCAATTATGCTACTCCTGTAATCTTCTAATCTCAGGATTAATCTCCAAGACTTCTTTTTGCCCCCTTCCCCCCCCCCTAAAAAACCCGTAAGCTGACCCTTATCGAAACCTTGCTTCTCTGTGCACTTATCTACTCAAAAGAGAAATTAAATCGAGAAATCGACTTGTTAAAGGAAATTATTTTGTCTGACAGGCACCCTAAAGATATCGTGGGCATTACTATAAAGGCAAAATCATCGCAGTTTTCTAGTGAAAAAGATATTTGGATTTAAGAAATTCCCCTGTGTATTTAGTACACTGTGCAATGTGTGGTAGAATGACCACATAAGCGTGATGTGTATGTGATGATAGATAATGACTACAAGAAGGACTGCGTCAACATATACTAAACATAATAAGTATAAATGAAACCTCACCCTCTTGTAGTATACATAGCCACATGTTCAACCAGATAGGTAGCGCTGATCTGCCGTACCCCTTACATGCACCTCCTTTTATACTTACATCATTACGTCACTTATTATTTATAAAACACACAATTCTGCTTAAGTTGCTCTTATTGCAATATTATGTCATAATTCTAGAAGCATCTGCTAAAACTGCTGACTACTAAATGACAACAAGTATTACAACTACAAAGGAGGGCGCTGATGCTTTATTGCTACACTATACATTATGCTGCCATTCTATGTTTAGGCCATGGCAACATTATCGTTTGTCTTACTTCCGTGAAATATACCAGAGACGTGTCTTAATACAGTCTCGTAGAGATTTAGGTGCAGATAGTTAGACGGGTAATTCTTGACCTGCACGATATATATTAGATGAATCTATTTTATCCCCGAAGATATAAAGTAGTCTAGCCTAAGTTATACCCCTGGAAGTGATCAGGGCTGGCCGAAAGTACACCAAGGTATATCCAAGTAGGGTATAATATAACTGTTAATGGAGCCGAGCCCGTCAGGAGATAAGACAGGTCTTGAACAAGGCGTTCAGTTTTTCTGTGTTTTCTAGATCAAAATTCAACCGTACAGTTACCTGGTGCCCGGGTACTAATGCATGCCTTATACTCCTGAGGCCTTTAAATTAATTTATTGCAACATCTTGATAATTTCTTCACTCAAAAGCCTAAGAATAGACTATAAATCATTGATATAGGTTTTTTTGCGTTTTTAATGGATTTTTCATTTATCGCCCACATCATGCATACAGCCTTGGCAGCAAAAGGCATGACTTGATCTCCCTGAATCACTCTTAACCGTATGACGAGTTGAACCTTGAACATTTTATAACCTTGCCCATTTGACTAATGAATTGATAATTATTGCCTTCAATAGTGGTTTTAGAGGTGGGGTGTTCGCAAATGGGCGCTTCAATCTAACTTTTTTACATGCACAATGTTTAAGATTATTAAACTTAGCAGAAAAGTGGGGAGCATACCCCAGCCTCCCTGTTTTGCAAGCTCTACAAAAAGAGGCGATGGTGCCAGTGATCTTCATATTGTCTTTTCAAAAAAAGTAAATTCTCCTTCTGGGCAAAGTTACGTATATTCTAGCCATCAAATATGTAACGTGGTTCATAATGTGGTACAGAAAAGTGGATTGAGAGTATCGAGCAGCACGTGCTAAAGTAGGTACGCTTATGCAACATACTAGACAAAGTAAGTTTGAAACCTGTGCCATCCAGGAGTAGTTGACAAACCATCTAGAGAGCTTGAAAAACTACGAGGCTGAGCGATTTAAAGTTATATGAAAGGCATGACAGAAACTTTATCTCGCCATCCTAAAAGCTCCATGTATACTACTATAAACAGCGAGTAACAATGGATGAGCGGTAAAATCATCATTCTTACATTTATGCCTTCAGTCGACTTCAAGCGAGATTGAACGCCAATCCTGAAATACTAAAATCAAAGTATTCGCTCACCTGTTTAAATTCTTTTTTACTTAAAATTAAATAAAACATTAGTAAAAAAAAAGTGAATTAAAATCGTGAAGTGAATAAAATTCCTATTGAAGTGTTGAAATTATTAATAAGTGAGATACTAAAACTACAAATAATACAAGGCCCTAAAATGGTCTCTCTTCAAAAAAAATTCGTTCTATGTGCAAAAAATTTTAATGGACCTATTTGATGGACACCACCTCAAGTACCCTGAGGTGGAACGGGGACATAAAGTTATGGACAATGAAACATGCAAGTTTCCCTAACCCAAATTCCAAAGTACTGTTAAGTTTGAAAAACAGCATTTTGGAGACTTGTATTTCAGACCTCCCTGCTGCTAAGCGGAGCGGTCTTGAAAACCAATAATTCCAGGAATGGACATCCCTTTCATGTGAGAAGTGTCTTCTGTGATCTGTACTTTTTAAACCGAAATTTAGTAATAACTTAACTTCTATTTGTCAAGGATTGTAGCCATAAATAGTACACCGAAATAACCGCCGTGACAGTTTTCCGCCAACTCAACGTCACCCAACAAATTTGCTATCTTCAAGTTCTTTACAAACAAGAATTTATTGAGATATCTCACTAAGTAAGCCATCATTGTGCCAACAGAAGGACTTTGTGTTACGCTAGCTGTTTTTCCTTAATGAGACTTGTATGTTCTTGTATCCTGTACTGGAAACAGGGAAATCCATAACCTATTTTCTAATAGGTTCCTCTAGTATCACAGGTATTGAAATTTTACCCTTTAGATACACTGAAATATCTAGTTGGTAGTAAAGCGTGTACAGAGGTGTTGGGCCCGATTCAAATCGGCGATAGGTTTCGAGAAACAGACATGGAAGTCCACCCTTTTCTATGTTTTTTACCACTAATAAGTTACTCAGTAACTCTTAATTACGTACTAACAGTTTGAGTATTGGAATTGTATGTTCATGAGTTCTCCCCTGTGACCTGTATGCAGTAGTTACAAATGTTCAGTATATGCTCTACATAAACTAATTTTCTCTACTTTCTCACAAGTACACATTGACTAGTCCTTCCTCTCCATATTTCATTTATAAATTTTGTCCTTTTTAAAGACAAAACCTTCAAACTGCTATACTCAGGTGCTATGGTGCAAATGGTTACCAAGGTCAACCGATTATTCAATTCCATAAACATCTGTCAGGTCATATGAAAATGTTTTCAAGTCCTTATGCTTCTAGTGTTCGTCGACAAACTCTACGTACTACTGACTCATTACACTTACTCTCGCCCTATGATTATACTTTCCTCACTTTGCATTTTGAATGTGAAGAATTTTGCTCCACGAAATATCTTCTATTATGAACTGTTAATAAGTATGGTATCGCATTTGTATTGTAAGGCATTAATTCTGAAAGGCAGAACATTAGGACCCAGGCTCCATACAATACTAAAACTAGGAATTCTTATTGTGTTTAGATTAGGAGTTGAGCTGATAAACTGGTCTGTGTTTTACTTGAGAGGGGATGGGTTTCATGTACTAATGTTGTAAGAAGATGTGATTAAGCCAGCGGACACTATTATTGATCGTGCTCTAACCTCAGATAACACCATCTTCTTTCGCCTAAACTCACTCCTCTCAACACACCTCCACTCGTTACTGTATTAATCGTAAATATATGCAGATGTTTATATGGTAGTCTTCTCACGCATAATATATTGGCTTTTAATATTTTATCTAAGGAGAGACCGGAAGCTCACTAAGGACGTAGGAACAGGGGGCACTGGGGCACGTGCCCCCAAGATTTTGAAATAAGCAAAAAGTGTCCTTTTATACTAAAAATGTGCCCATTTCAGCGAAAAAATGTCCCTTGAGTCAATAAAATTTTGTTTAGTCAACAAAAAGACCCTTTAGTCATCATGTCTTGTAGTCTCCTGTAGTTATGTGACAAAATGATCATCACAACTAGAGACGTAGGGCCCAGCGGGCACTGGGGGCACGTACCTTCCAAGATTTTGTATCAAACAAAAAGTTCTCCTTTAGGTCAGAAAAGTGCCCCTTTTGGTTGTATTTCAATTATGTTAATTTTCGTTTGGTCAAGTCCGAAGTTAAAATTATCTGACATTGGTACTTCATACTATATTATTTGCTGTGAATCATGTTATTCACTCTTAATCCAACACATAGTAAATTGCCCTTTGACGGCTGTCCCCCCCCCCTCCCCAACCACGTTTTAGATGCTTCCTACGTCTCTTATCTTTTTTCAAATATGTCTTTTTTTTGCTGAACACGTATTTTAAAGAGTTTGTTTCCCAGCTGGTTATGTGACTGTAGATGTCTTCGTTGCAGGATGGTCACTGATGAAGTTTTAACATCTTTATCAAGACCATGGACAAGAAATTTATAGGCCAAAAAGGCAGATTAATTGAATAGCCCAATGTTTTCGTTGTCTTATTAAAACTACTAGGAACATGTAAGATAAAAGATTTACATTGATTACATATTGCAGCTGCTTTGCTGATAAGGATTTTCTGTTCGACAATGTTAAATAAGGACGACAAGTCGTCCTCTGTATTTGCTAATCGATGTCGATAAAAGGCCATGAGTTTGAATAGTGCATTCTGGGTACGTGGCGAGTTTTAGCTGCAGAGCAAAGCTCATAACACAGAGATAAAAAGATCATGGAAATTAGACAAATTGATGTAAAAGGAAAATGAAAGGATAATCAATTAGATTTCGTTTACTAATAGAGCACCAAAGAACATTTTTCGATACGTTTTTTAGAGACATTAATGATTTCAAAGTATTAGTAACTCATAACTAGAAATAGGAACCCAATAATAACAGTTTCAGTCACGCATAGCACAAGAACCAGCTGTCACATATGGAAAATTAAATTATCATGGAAAAGTGACTTTTACCCTTGTTAAAGCGTGCCTGCCTAAGATGATGATTTACATCATGAAAACCGTGTAATCGATAAAGTTCAGTTTGCCTAAATTCCAGGTTATCAATTTGCACAATCTCTAGTTTTGTCAGATGATTGAAATGGAGTCGAAGGAAAGTAAATCGCTTAGTAGTTTAATGATTAAGACTAGTTTTTTTGTTGTGTTTTTTATATTCGTTAGCTCTTACATTGAGTACAGTTGATCAATTTTATTAACTCATTTGCCGTATGCTAGCCCGCGGCGAGATCATTTTCCGTTCCAACTATCCTTCGATTGTTGTTTATAGCCAATCATGATGAAAGTTTTAAGAGCAAATGAAATACATCATTGCTACTATTCGATCCTCAATACAACACTTAAAAAATAATCGTCTTGAGAATAGAGGATTTGAAATGATAAGTTTGACACTTTTCAACTTCCAATGGGCCGTGAACAGCATGATGGGCCAGATAGCCGTTCTTCCACGGTCAAGTAACATGGCGCAGAGAGGTTGGTCTCCAGACTTGCTTGGAGCTGAATGTCGATGTCCTCCGGTGGATTATTGGGAGATAATGAGATAATCCAAATAAAAACATCTCATGCACTCGTTGTAGACCATGTCTGAGTTACAGCCTTCAACCACAATTTTGACATATGTGCATATCTTAACAATCCAAAGCTGTTAAAATCCCCTTGACTTTGACCTTTTTAGCTATAAAAAACAATTTTGCATCGCTATAGTTGATAAAAGCTTTAATTTAAAAAAATGACGATTCGATGACTGAATTTGGTGATAATTTTACTACTCAATCGTCTGCCCTAATTCCTCCATTGACTTCAATGATGGCCTCTAGCTCAATATTCAGAATGAGGTTCGTTACATACTTGTGTCACGTGACAGCAAAGGAGCCGCTTTATCGTTTGTTGTCAGAGACAGAAAGCTGATCGAATGCTCCTATTCCGAATCATGGCTGTCAGTCGGTGATTATCGGCGGTCGGGTGTACGATCGAAGAGAACATGGCTTAACTCTACTGTTAATTGGGGCAGGGGTTAAATCATCCTCTGACATCTTTATACCGTGATCTCTCCTAACTTTCTCGCTATATTGTGCTGAACTTTATGTATTTTCCTAAAACAATTGATGTATGCTCAAGGACTCATTTCATGACTTGCAGTGACGTCATTGTTAAGAGTAACGTCCACATAGTAAAAGTGCGTGATAAATTGGATTATTTGTTTTTCAATACAATTTTGATTTTTTCTGATAATTTTTTTGTCCCTTTTTTGTTACTTATCTTACCTCATATTACCAATATGTATATTGCGCATATATTAACCCTACAAATTGTATGATATTTGTATAATAAATCAATTACGTTTTAGTAATAAATCAGTTTATTAGTTTCAATGGACATCAATTAGCATCATTTTTAATGTCTAAATACTATGGTATGAGCTTCTTGTAATGATGAAGCTTTATCACACAATATACGTAATTTGCAACTTCTTGATGGATAACTAGTAAGAAAAACTTGTTAGAAAGGGAATGAATGGTTAATAAAAATTTTAAAGATGTTTCTCTAGGTGTTTTTTCGTTATGCTTGTTTTCATGCGGTTACAGAGCTTTGGAGTTTAATCTAAAAAAGTGCTGATAACTGAATGTTAACGTTAGCTAAAATTTGATGTCACAAGGAGAACCTTTACTTTTATAAGAGATCCTATTGGACCACAATCGTGCGAAATGTCATCTACATATGACCAATTATCCCGATTTTGTGGAGGGGGGTTGAAGTGACCTCCCCAATACAAAATGCACTAAAAAGCTGAATACGGATAGGGAGAAGCACACCTAAATCCTCAATATACTGGATATTGATTTCAGTGTTAAGATTTACTGTCGTTTTTTATTACATTATCAAATAGTCGCCGGTCACATGTCTAGCATAGGCTATGATGTAACAGACTATTTTCATAAAAAAAACGTCTTCATATCACCACCAGGTTGATCAGGCTCTGAACTTACGGAAGTGTGAGTATTAAAATTGGTCCTTATACAAGATTGATCGTATGTAATGAGGTTATCAAGAAGGTTGCGAGACGAAACATCGACTACCAGGTTTATATAAAGTAGAACGATAATGTGAGAAACATAGCGAAGAAGCTAAAACCATGTGTGTTGTATTTCATGGAGATGATAGGTTGCTCAATGTCGAGTAATCTATTTACAGATCTTCAATTATTCTATTTATAGTTTGTGTTCCTTGCTTCGATGTAAGTTGCCTAAATGCCTACTTTCCTGCCTTATATATATTTCGTCTTGTTTTAACTAAAATCCTTTAGAAAGTAAAAGAATATTCTAGAACATTCCGGAAATTTCTAGTGTGTTCAATAGAAACTTCTGGAAGGTTCTGGAATCCTGTAGAACCTGTCGAAACATTTTAGAATGTTCTAGAAGGTTATAGAATGTTCTGGAAAATTACAGAATATTCAGGAAAACTAAAGAATTTTCTAGAAGAATCCAGATTAGATAGTGCTGTTGCCTAGACAAGTCAAATTAAGGCAGTCCCATGACAATGTGAAAGTGACTGACAGGAGTAAACAATCAAGATATAACCAACCAATCTGCACTTATGGAACGGTATCAGTTCAAAGAATTCCAAAGCAGGCAAGAGGGGAATGGTCTGGTTGGTATTCTCAAGAATGCTTTTAGAGACTGAAATAATGAAAAACTAGCACAGTACATTGAAAAATGTAGTAAACGGAAGTCTCTCACCCTTGATATTGCTCCAAAGGTTAATCCTCGTGCCGTGCCTTAATAGAGATTTCCTTACTACATTGGATCAAAGGTATAGCAGGTTCTACAGCACTTAAAAGCGGAGGGCACAGGCCCGTAGCTGGCAGCCTATTGTAGGGGGTACCGTTCCTGTATTTGTAATAACTTCTATCATGCAAGAGGTAACTAATAGACAAGTTCGCCTATAATCGAATACAGAGTCAATTTAAAGTCGATAACCAGAAGTCGAGTAGCAATCGGAGTTTTCCTTATGGGGGCAATGCTGATAAAGTTTTATACCATAAGGTATAGCGCATTGTTGAGTAACTCCATGATCAGTAAACAACTCCATCTTCGTATTCAACTATCCATTCAGTTATTAAGAATTCATGATAAGAATGATTACAAGAACTGTGTAGACCAGCTTTGACTGCTTAGCGAGATGAACTAACGTAGCAATAGCCTTAACTACGTAGGTAATTCAATGCTCTGGAAAAGGGTGTGCAATGACCAATCAAAGCTGATCAGCCTCGTTCCAATCAAGAGGTAGCGGTGATTGGCGGATAAACCAATATTCAAAGCAAATTCTCCCAACAAACCTGACCTTTGGAAGGCAATGCTTCCGAGGGTATTAAAGAACATGCTAAAGATAACCAACCTACCAAACAGATTTCCGAACAGCTTTTGTGCCTAAAAAGATGGTAAAACTATACGAAAAATCGAAAATTGGAAATTTTTTCGCACTGAAAAGCAGTACAAAAATGTTTTTGCTACTAAGTGCAGGTTTTTTTGTGTTCTGTGCCATAAACTATTTCAACACCTAAGGCGAACGTACAATAAAGAGCCGATTAGAGATCCCAAAAAACCCTAAAGAAATTATTGTCTTTCTGACCGATTCTTGATATGATTGGCCAAGTGGCTTTCAGAAATTTTTCAAGCTATCCTTTCTACAGAAAATGGTGCTAAAGACTCGTTCACATTCGAAAAATTTACACAAAAACAAAATTTCTGTTCTTAGAAACTTTTCTGGGTTCTTTCGACACCAGTAACTTTTACAAATGTTCCCTTAGACATGACAATTGAAATATGCGCCAACGCATTGCATTGGGTGACCTCATGGAACCACTGTTCCCTTGAGAATGTGTTTATTGAATTGACGAGTGTGGTGACATGTGTTGTCTAATTCAGCTTCAACAATGAAACGTACCGACAAAGGAATGGGGTAAGCATGGGCAGTAGGGCTACGATTGAAAGCTAGATCAAATGGTAGTAGAGAAGTGTTTCGGCGCTCTGATCCCAAGCGTGGTTTATGCCAGCAAGAATACGGTCTCAACTAATCACATAGACAGTGTGCCATTTGCAAATTGCAGCATCGTTGCTTACTTATTTTCTTACCTGGCCGTACGACTTTGAGTTTAGTTGACGGAATTAAGCACTTCTGCATTCGCCAAGCATCAGCTCATACAAGGAGACAACCACCTAGGGTTTAAAATCAAATACGACTCGCCCAAAGGGCTGCACTAGCTTGAAAATGTACGAAATCGTATATGGATGACCGCTTCGGCTTTTCATTTAGTAATTGTAGAATCTATCCCCATCAAAGGAAGAAACCATTCCTTTGTAGTCGAAGGGAATTTGTCTTTAGACTCTGCTGCCATATGGCTGTGGCTATATGCTGAGCAGAGTTCTGATTGGCTACTTTGAAAAAACAGTTGGGCATTAGCTTCATTCCTTCATTTTCATGTTCGATTCTGACGATTTTGTACTCCGAGGAGTGTCAGACGGACAAAGCTTTTCTTTGCAAAATGTTGTTACTGTTTCGCTCAGTTTCTTCTTCTGTACAAGAAACAAAACAATTTTGGAAAATGATAAAACTGTGTGAATTTATGTGGAAGCATGATCTTGCTCAATTTTATCACCAGCCCCAACTAAACAAATAAAGCCGATATATCACAACTTTGCAGCATATCCTAATGCAAAACGTACAAGGAATTTCGGGTATTAAGAAAATTGCCGAGTATATCATAAAATTTGGACGTACACCTTTGGAGTACTATAGCGCATCAGCAGAAAGTCTACGATAATTCTTTGAGAAAGACGTAACCATTTCCAGTGACAAGAGTCATTTATCTACTCAGAACTTTCATCTTTCTGTCACATCTTCTCAAAGTATGAACTAAAGGTGACCCCCAAAAGACAAAGATTTTTAGGATAGACCCATTCCAAGAAAGATAAAGTAAACATCAAGTTTACCCGCAGTGGCTTATCTAGGAAATTTTTTAGGGGAGAAGGGGTATGATTCTGGATGATGACGTCATTTTGCTTGTCATATACATGACAAGGCGAGGTGTGTGCGAAATTCTAAACCACTTTAAAACGCAAATTAACGCACAATTGCAAGTGACTGAATTCAAAAATATCCCTGTAGAATCTAATTAGTACTTAAAAAAAGTTGACTCTAGCCTTGGGAGGGGCATGGCCCTTTCCCCCCTTAATACGCCGCTGTTTACAAGGATTGGCGAACTTTAGTTCCAAGTACATTTTCAACGCTGCAAAAATTACTGTGCCTTACGGAGAGTTTTCAAAAAATCACCATCTTTGTTGGAAGGAAAGACGACAAAAAGCACGTAATGCACTAGTGACAGCGCATAGTACTACATTATGCAAGTAGAACCCTCAGCTCAGTTGAAAAATGCTACTCGCGACTGAGAAGGAAGCTCTAACATTGTATAGGTCATCAACATTTTCACCTGCATGTATTTTCAAACTCAATTATTGTATTTACAGATTGTAAGTCTCTTCAGGTTATATCTGGTAAAGACACTTGGAGTTCTCTGCCTATATTGCAGGGATCTTACGCTTATACCCATACGATTTGAGAATTGTGTACAAGGCCTGTTCCTTGAATACTGTAAATTGTTAAAATATTTAATGATAGAAGCTAATACAAGCAAGAAGATACAAGAGGAGAACATAGCATTTTCTGCTAGTTATACAGTTTGGAATATATTTGGATACATAAAGTACTGCATTTGTAAAGTTCGGGGCCCAACTCCCTTTCCTCTCATTTATACCTTAGCCTAATTATGCCAAAATACTTAAACTGTTTTTACGTGGTACTCTTTGGTTCTGATCTTTTGTAATAGAGAATGAAATTTGATAATGCCAACGTTATGTAAATAAACACTTACTAGTTTTCAGTCTTCACGGAAACTATCTTAATTTAAGTCACTCACGTCTAACTATATACACTTACATGTGAATCGATTTACATATATACGTGTGTATATTATACTTGCTTAAAATGATGCATTGTGTTCTGTCAGCTTTACAAAATAGACATAAATGTCATAGATTATAGATGTTTATCATTTCGTGAGTCGTAGTCTTTTTCTGAGCTACGTTTCGAGAGATACATCTCCCATCTTCAGGCTAATGGACTCTGGAACTTTTCGTTGAATTTATGTTGTTAAGGAGGTCTGCAATCTTATAACATAAATTCAGCCGAAAGTTGCAGAGTTCATCAGCCTGAAGATGAGAGAAGTATCTCTCGAAACGTAGCTCAGAACAAGACTATGACTCACGACATGATAAACATCTACCAGTTATGACATCAACTAAGTCAAAAAGTGTCAGTATATTTGATATTAAATGGTGCACCTGATACGTCAACAAAGTTCGCCGTAAGTTGAATCTTTACTGCTGTTTTATATCAATCCAACCTTACTTATTTCAACATAACCTATCTCACAGAGCGAGCTTTACAGAAGAAACAGCGAAAGCAGGTTTTCAGGAAATGTAAGTGCTTTCTATGAGAGACGCCTTACCGTATTTGTGTTTATCTTGTTAGCAAGATAAACAGAAGGTTTTATAACTTTACAACAAAACTATGAACTTATCCATGGTCTTGGCACCCGACACGTAAAAATAAGTCAAGAAATGCAAACCCTGATACGCCCATTGTAAAACAGACTTTGGTGTCTATGCACTTTTGCGATAGTTACACAGTGGTTAGAAATTTCTTATCGTTGTCTACGCTGTACCGTGTTCTATAACGTATTTAACATTTTAAATGTACAATGTTGCTACACCAGCACCAATATAATATGTCTTCCCGCAATAACTAAGTTGATAATTTACAGTCACAGGAATACACGGGTATTTCAATATAGAGGAAGAGGGCCCAAGTTTTATTCATGAATTTTAAATCTGAAATATTCAGACCTATATTAATTTGGTAATTTCAAGTTAGACATATTTTCAGCAAAATAACTAAATACGGGATAATGGATATTAATTACCTATTTTTACCCAAATGTAGACGATCTTTTTCCCCAGAATCTCGACCTTTCACAAATTGGGTGGGTGGCACAATGCTCTTTTAGCCCTCGCTTCTCATACTCCCATATTTGTAGCACATCTCTGACGCAATGCGCAAAATTTCTGGGCAACGTATAGCTATCATCGTCACATTTCAAAGGGCTAATGGGCTGCTGCTACAATGCAGATACCTCCGTGTATACATGTCACTTAGTATCTCCCTCTGTCTCCCTCCTGAAAAAATTGAAGGCTCGAAATAAACCAATTCGTCCTCTTTTCATCCCTTCACATAATATCAAAAGTATCGTCATACCCCATGAAAGGGAATTCCAGTTATTGTGGGACAGGATGAATACTAGTAATACTGGAAACTTAATTACAAGATTCAAACTAAACGCGAACTATGAACTGAAGCTTCAATTTTGATCTAAAAACAGAAATCTTCTGCAAAGGATACAGATGTAGAAACAACTTAAGTTCACATTTTTGTGAAATTGATGGCTTTCACATCAAACGTTGTTTAGTTAGTGACATTTCATCCAAGAGCTACAACTTATAATTAGGGTTTGCTTTACAAGCAATGATTAAAGTATTGACCTAAAAGTAGCTGTCCCTGTTGGCTTTTTCTATATTTTACAACTTGTGTATCAGAATTAAAAAACCCAGACTATTTATGCTCCAGTAAAGGATCAGAGATTTGCATTTAATAACAGAACGAATCAAGTGTGATCAAGGTGGACACCGTGTTAGAGGCAGCAGACCTCCTTCTTCACGTCCTCTGCTAGCAATCTTTAAAGGACAGTGCTAAGTCAAGACTGGGACAACTGTGGTTTGCATTGTATTCCAACGAGTTTTGTATGGAGGTCGGTAAGGTCAGCGTAAAATTTCTTATCATGAGGAAAAGGTGGCATTTCATTCTTGACGTTACCTTGCGCACTTAATGATGAACAAGGTACCACCTTGTACAAACTCTGCGCCCCCACTGTAAACGTTTCCGTAAGCGAATTATCAAGAGCTGCTATCTGATTAGTCTTCCAACAGACCATACTTTTATAGATCCTTTGCATTTCCACGCGGAAATCTTCGGTTCTCAGAGCAAATATGAGCGGACTCACGAGACTGTTGACGAAACTGGTGAGACCGAGGTATTTTCTTAAAGTTATTGTCTCTTTAAAAGTTTCGGATCTTAAGTTTCCAACAATCAGATAAATTTCAAAGGGAAGCCAGCAAATGATAAAAGCCAACATGACAGCCATAGACATTTTTGTTGCTTTAATCCTTTGGCTGGTAACCTTGAATCCTCTCCATTGGCTATTTTCTTGCGACGCATGACTTGATGGTCTTACCCCAAACATTTGCCGGTCTCTAGCCTGTGCGCTTCGAACAACGCTTCGAATTCTGACGTAACAGAATAGATAAATCCCCATCGATAATAAGAGTATTATGCTGAGTGGGTAGGTGAAATATGCTCCAAGTCTGCTGAAAATAGTGCAATCCTGATACTTACTTCCTGGGGAAAGAAGTATTAAAGCTAGTGTTAAAGAAAGGCTCAAGATCCAAACACCGGCTATTGACACCTTTAAGGTAATTGGTGTTACCCAGTCAGGGTATTTAAATGGATGGATAATTGCTATATACCTGTCGACCATAAGTCCCAAAATATTGAAGACTGATGTCAAAACGTTTATGCAATATACAGAGGTGACGATTGAACATCCTGCTGACATAGCATGTCCTTTTGTTAGTATTGAGTAAAAGAGAGATGTAGCGTTCAGTAGGAAATCGCTTATTGCCAGAGAACAAGGAAACACGTAACATTTCTTATGCATTCTCTTCTTCCACACGATCATCACCATGACGGTGAAATTGAGTAAGCCGGACGAAGTACAAATGGCAGCTAGTAATACCCAGCTTAATGACATACTCTTGCTCTTCGTCTCTGTAAAAGAAAATTACAAAGATCAGTTAGGTCATACTGGCACTGACATTTAAAAGAGAGTCATAATCAAAAGTAGCTCTCACCTTCAAGTTGGAGACTGACAAAGTCGATCGTCGTTACTTCTTCCAACTTCTCTTCTACTCATTTAAAGAGTAACTCAAGTTCAATAATCAGTGATTTGTAACAAAGCGTCAGGCCTATAAATGCTTCTCAAATGTGAACAAATTAATCGTCACAAAATTACCGTTATTGATGGAATACAAAAAAGTTAGGCGACCCATCTGGTTGCCGTTTTGCCACGAAAGCCCTTTTGCCTATAACGCTTTAAAATTGAACACTGAAATACAGGAATAATCTTTCAAACACTTAAACACTTAATTATGATATTACAGTAAGTTAGTGATGTCGTTAAATAAGATTTTTACGACAGGTACTTGGCTTCCTGTATGAAGAAGCAGATGTTTTACGTCTATAAAACTTTTGAATTCAACCTTACAGAGAAAGTCGTACTATTAAGATTAATTAATCAAACCTGTTTACTATTTGATAAATAAATATTGCTAAAAACTAAGAAAAGCTAGTTCTACGTTTTCCACAAATCGTTAACTTGTAGATTCAGAAATCTGGCTGTGTTTAGACAAGAAGCAATACTTGAAGCATCAACCATAAAGCTTTGTTTGGATATTGCATTGTTTAGTAATCAATTGGTAATCTAAGGTGGGAAATTGACAGTACCACAATAATGTCAGATAGTGAAAAGGCTTCTCTATCTTGAGAGCGGTCGTGCTTCACCTAGTAAAGTCAAATAAGTCGAAAGAATATTACGAAAGATGGTCTTTCGAACAACGGTGTCTGGGAAAAGAGCTAACCTTTGATTACTAACGTTTTAAGGTTCAAGTTCCATTAAGGATCAGGTGAACCTTTTTGCTGTTGCATATTATTGAACACTTGTCGTGGCAATATCAAACAAGATAATACGCCAAAAAGAGCTAACCTTTGATTACTAACGTTTTAAAGTTCAAGTTCCATTAAGGATCAGTTGATTCTTTTTGCTAATGCGTGTTATTGAACACTTGTCGTGGCAATATCAAACAAGATAATACGCCAAAAAGAGAAACTATATTTGGATATGTTTCATCTACACAGACGTCTTCAGGTCTACTTGAAATTGCTATATTACTTATTATAGTATAAAATAGTACAGTATAGTTGAGTATAGTATAATATTGCATTTCACAATAGACCCTAGAAAGTGTGTTTAGACCAACATTGTTACACATCGTTTCCTTTTGGGGGTATTACTGAAATCTGTAACCAAAGTTGGCGTCTTCATCCCCTTGCCAGAAAAATGGTAACTTGTCTTGTGTGCAGGACGAGTACTGTTACATGAACCTAGATGGTAACATAAGATTTTTACAAGACCATGAGGTGAGACGTAGACAGAAGATGTAAAATTGATGGGAAACTCCACCCGATTGGGTTTTCTGAATCTTTTGTTTAGATTTTGTTAGCTTCGTATAATGCACAAGAACAGCACAAACAACAAGTGCATACAACGTCATGTTGTAATAAAGAAGAAAGGAGGATTTTTGACAACTTTGCATGTTCTTTTGGACTACTTTGCATATTTTTTCCACTACTTTACATATTTTTTGACTACTTTGCATATTTATTGACTACTTTGCATAGTCTTTTTGTCTAATTTGCATATTCTTTGATACTACTTTGCATATTCTTTTCGAAACTGTTTGTTGCAGCTGCATGGAAGTAATAACTTGGAAAATGTCGGTTCTCGTACAGTTAATGTAATAACTTTAATAGAGTGGGAAAGATTGGGAAAAAAGAGACTAAGTACACATATTTTTACTTGAAAAAGAAAAGAGAACAGCGGAAAGAAAAACATGCCTATGTAGTACGATAATTATTTGCTCTTTTTACTGTTCATAGAGTTATCTTGTAACAACCACAAATACTGAGTCCTAATCAACTCAATATGGAGTATAGCGAACATAAAATTATTGACATCAATCACTTTAAGAGCTCTGAGGGTGTAAAGAAACCAATGAATATATGACTGCCTGCCTCTGTTTTCTACATGACAGGAGGCATCTGCTTTCGCTACTTGATCAGCAATCGAATCAATCTTTTGCAAACTGGTGTAAATGTTACATTTCATGATTAACCTGACGACAAGGCCATCGTTCATCTTTCATGAACGTAACTATTCTTGTTTTGCTTGCTTCAAGACAGGACTGACTGGTAGGGATATTATTAGAAATTCAACCTAGGGTAAAACGGAAGTTACAAACGTCAGAGTGCAGTGGCCAGGGAAAAAAATTACAACAGCGTTGAAAGAGAAATGAAGCAAAGATTTCTAGTAAATTTCAAACACCTTTATTTGGGGAAGAGCATACTAATGAAATGTTTTTAACCTGATCACTATGAAAGTTTTTTAGCAGCCAAAATTGAGAGAAGTGAGAGAAACTGGAATATATGTGAGATTGCTTGCTTCTGTAAATAGTTTTTCTTTCATTTAGAAATACGCTAGGTATTTTGCCAAGTCGTCTGTTCTCATGTAGTAGAGACCAGGAATATCCACTTGAGTAGCTTTTCTCCTGACGCATTTTCTCAGGTTTCTTTTCCAGCTTGGACCTCGATAGCACTCAGCTTATTTTGATGCAATCAATAATTTCTTCGCTTCCCAAACCTTTATTCTTTGAAAAAGTCTGGAAGCATAACTGCATTCCTTTAACGTATGATGACCAAGGTAAAGTCGACTGCCTTAACCCGGTTCGGTCTGTGGATGCAGGTTTTAACCTTGAATTAAATAACACAGAGGTGTATTTAGTATCAATGTAAGAGGAATTTAATCATACTGCGTCTGAAAATCCAAACTCTCGTCAAAATACTGTTGAGGAAATATTTTATTGATAATATCTTAACCAATTGCTTGTTTCTGTGAAAGCCGACCTGTTTGTTCTCGTTTTACTGTTGCGCCACTTCTGTTAAAAGACTGCGACTCCTCTGATGGCTTTATTATTTGAATCAAGTTAGGATGTCGTCATTGATAGTCAATAAGAATTTTGTAGCGCGAAGAGATTACTACAGTGAGTTCAATCTCGGGGCGAAGATTAGGGCAAACATAATAGTTCTGAACTTTGATTACAATTGCTTTCTAGTTAGATTGAAATGAAAACTGAAAAGTGGCTGTATCAAACACAGCTGAAACTCTCATTGTTTAAATATATCAGGAAATAAACATTTCAAATGCGGCTGTCTACTTTCTTTAAGTACATGATTCACCAGATGCAAGTCCCTGACTTTTCTCTAGCTTGTCTCTAACTTTCTAATTTCTATTAAATCAAATAATTTCCCCAGACCATCCGTAGCACTAAACAACCTTTTAAAAGCTATCTTCAATAATCGAAAACCATAAATACCCTTTCAAAGCTCAAAACTAAGGATGAATACCGCAAAAATGCTTAATTCAAAACACTCTGTTCTGCTAAAAAAAAGTGTTTAGACTTTCAAAATCCTGCATACTATATTGCTAATGTAAAGGGAATGCAACAAACACATAAAGGATAAAATCTGAGCATGACCTTGTAGATTGGTATTTAGTAAAGATGACAAGGTGGAAAGGTGTTCTGGTTTCAATATCTGAGAGTTCCCTACAAAAAAAATTACAACCGGTTTGCTTGTCCACAATGACAATTATGGTCTGATCCCGAAAATGGGTAATTGATTTATCCAAAATGATAAATATTGTTTCATCCCGATCAAGGGTTATTGATTGTCAAGTCTGGGGAGCTCACTTTGTACATGGTAAAGTTGACTCCAAGGCATTTTAGCCCCATGAAGAACAAAGTTTTAAGGGAAGTGTTTGATTAGATTAACTAAACAACACAGGACTATTTTTGTTGTCAATCCTGGATAAAACAGCTTCGTCTTAGCACAGAGATCACATGTTGTAAACTGGATCTTTAAGAAAGAGTGTATGATCCTTGATCATATTGTCCCTTAGCGTGAAATATCATCAATGATATCAATTGCATCTTAAATAAATAGCTGTGAAAATGATTGTTAGAATACCAAATATCGAAATTGCTGGACTTTTCCCTGAGTCTGAAGTTGAACGAAAGTCTCTGACTTTTCAAGCTATCCCTAACCTTCCAAATCGAAACAACTTGCTAGGTTTTCTAGTTCCAATAAAAAACCTACTAAAATGTAATACAAAAATGATAAAAGGGATGCATGAGTATTTGAAATACTCTTGGCATTATCCTCAGCATTATAAAACCAAGCATTAATACCGCTGCAGGTATCCCATCCGTCTAAATATATATACATATATATATATTTCACTAGCTCCCTGTTAAGTCACCAGATTGAATAAAATTATTGACTTTGTAGTCTAAATGACTTCCTCGGTGTCGGCTCAAAGTATGTTGAGCTTGTCAAAAAAGGGATTACATTAGTAAAACCTAAGCCGTTGGAAAACAAAACCTCTTATCATCATCATGGGCGGCGTTGGTAAGGCGTCAGCGACTACGGCTCTCCACAACTCTCTGTCGTCCATTGATCTAAATTGATCAATAGTATTCATGTTAGTCCAACGCTTTATGTTATCCATGAACTTATATCGGACCGGTGAGGACGACGTGTTCTAGTCCTCTGTTTCTATATATGTGGCCGAGGAATGTCATTTGACGCTTAATCAAGGTTTTCATCAATTGTCCTGGATCGTATCTTGATTACTTCAAAACTTCCTCATCAGTAATGTGATTTTTCCAGCTTACGTTCAGTTTATATGCAGCATTCGGCGGATAAAACAGGTCTTGGCACTCATTGATCGTTTTTCCAGCTTAGGGCATATTGCCCATGTCTCGCACCAATACAGTAAAATGGACTACATGTAAGCGCAAAGTATCCGTAGCCTCGTCTTCAGCGAGGTATTTTGCGACTGAAGGATGGGTGACAGTTTCATGAATGCGTTTTCGATTGTGCCAATCCTCTAATTGTATAAAAAATACGGAGTAAAATATTCGGAGGAAGATTGTTTCCTTATAAGGCACATGTTTTATAGGATCCATTTCCTGTGCACGTTTAGATGTCCTAACCACCAGAGATAACATTTGATAGCTGCATTTTGTAGACTATTTTCTAAAAATAATTGTTTATTTGCACGCATGTACACGGCCAAAGAATACTTGCAGGTACATGTAGTGTCATAGAATGTGATTATACTATTGATATCACTACAAGCATGTCTTGACTTACTTACTATGTTGGACCAGAGGTGTACCCAAATTGCATTGCTACATACAGTACAATACCTCTCCGTCGACATACAGGGAGGAGAATACTACATTGGCTCGGCTTCTTTACTCATCTATCGAGTTAAAGTAATTAGAATCAACTATCAGTGCCCGTTGGGTCTCTACAGATATAACTCGTGTGTCCTCTTATGTCCTCTCTTATGACAGTATTTTCCCGTATTTTTTAATTCTTAGTCTTTTGCAATGTACCGGTTTCCATTCTTGGAAAATAACGTTGTTGCAAATATTTGTGTAGGTCTTATTTTATCACTTTCTTTCCTGGGTCTGTCTCGAGAGGGCCGGGTAATTTGAGAATATTGATGTAGCAGGGTAATCGAGGAGAAGTTGCCTGTTATTGCGAATGTATGTGGAGTAGGGAGTCATATACCAATAAAGTTCAGGCAATACATCCAGTAAATACCAGTGTTGAGGGGGCTTCATTTTAGCGTTAACCCCGCTGTGGTGGAAATGTTGTCAAGTGGCTAGGGGCAGAAACAATGCCATGATTCTCCTCTGATGATTCCAACACATGTATCCAATTCTGTAACTGCTGATCGGAAAACACTGGTGATTGTCAAAGTATCTCTTCCTTTCCTCCTTTCCATAACTAACAGGAGGCATCACCTGTGCTAAATGTGCCAATGTTGATAGAGTGTGTTTATATAAACAAAATTGTGCGCCTTTCAGGTTAAAAATTTCTTCAGTGTAATATGAGAGGGCAATAGTCTTTTCGAAATCAGTAATAAGTTATGTTAATAATCTCGTCTTGTATCAACAACAAATTCCCCCACCCATTAACGGGCCAACCGCAAAATTGCCACCTTCAAATTGAGTAGATACAACACCGTCGTAGCCTTCGAATAAACTTTCAGATGATAACTTGGCTTAAAAGGAAGTTCACATATCGATTCTCTCAACCGGGGGGTAGGAAAAGATGGACAGTTAGTTCCTCTGGTGGCAGGTGCAAAGGAAGCTTTAAGAATTAATTGACGTTTGTATAGTTCAAGTAATCGTCAGTATGGGTCCAGCCAATGTTACTGTAAGACGAATGACCTGGGTGATGAAACTGACTTCAGTTTACATATAAATGTAAATGTCTTAGAAACTCCTTTCCAGATATAGCCAGCTGCATAGTAAATTTGTATGTATGTGAACCTTGGTGTTCCTACCTTTATAGTCTCCACCAACACGGAAACATCAGAGTACTCTTTTGCAGCAACGCGGCAAACTCTCGTTTTGATTGAGTCCCTCTTTATGTCTGATCGATTGGTACAGCCAGCAGTTAAACTATCTTCATCTGTGGGTAGGACAAATACTTTTTCCTTGCTTTAGCAAACATTATTTTCTTCGTTATGGTTGTACTTTCGGCTCTGAAATATGTCTACTGTTTTGAAGTACTGTCGGTTATGCGACACCTCGAAGGCTATGTCTCCAGAATTTGTTGCACTACTGATTGGTAGGGTTTTTGGGGGACATCAGCATGGCCAGCTAACTAGATCTCACCATGCTAAATGTTAATCGGTAATTACTGCATAGACATGTCAAATGTCAACCATACACGTGTTGAAGTCAAGGCGTCGCTTTTCAGTCGCATCTCAACTGACCCCAAAAGTACTTGGTATCGAAGCCAAATATCATGACGGGAACAAATCTGGTGAGTATTACTTTAAAAAGATGGTTGCTATGTGACGTCATAACCTCATATTTCAACAGTACACTTGTTTTTAGTTAGCTAGACGATGTATCAACATACAGGACAAACGTAATACCAAAATAACAGATATCCCGGAGTTATTAGCTTTGAAATAGCCGCGGACCTACGACCCCTGCCCCCAGTCTTGGGAGTCTATAAATAACCCAATCTGGTTAGGGTTACATTCCATAGTTGACTTCTTATTTATTGCATGAATTTTTTCACTTTTTATAACGTGAAACATGTAGAACTTTGGGGATACTTTTGAGGAAACGTATTATCTTTTACATGAGGTGGTTAAAATCGACGAGAGTCTTGCAACAATGTTTAGCAAAATAAACGCTTTACGTTCTTTAAGCACTTTCCAAATCTACAAATGTATTAGATTCTGAATACTTAGCATAACGACTTTCTTTAGCATCACTCTTTGCAAAGTGGATACGTATAGCAAAATGTTCTACAAAGTTAATTTGTTTAGCACAAAGCTTACTAATATTAAGATACCTAGTAAGCTGAATATTATTCTATCACGCACTTTCAAGAACAGTAACTGTTTTGGAGATCAGATGTTTAGCAAAATGAACTCGTTGTCAAACTTTCTAAATTCTCAATTATCATATTGACCAATGCCATACTCTTAAGTTCATGACGATCAATACATGATCAGGCCTCTTTCACTTGGTTCTTTTCAAATTCGTTATTAAGAATATGAAAAGTGCTCAAAGACGCTGTAAGCAAATTATTAAACTCTGAACAGAGAGGTTCGTATTTATTAGCAGCTATTCAGGGTCCTAAAACACTGGTTATCAGTGTTTCAAGCCAAGGAATGACGACGGAGGTTTCATAGCGGTCGATTTTACACATAATGTTTGAAAGAAATACCTCGAAACAAATTCAAAGGAAGTAATCCGTAATACTGTAAATTTGTCTGCGATACATGCAGATTGAGGATGATAACTTACCTTATTCAGGTAACTTTCTTGGGCTACGCATGTGACCCAATGGGAACCTTGAAGAGCCAGCTTCACTTTGAAACATTGGTGGTTAAGGAATAGATACACATTGAGATGTCCATGTCACCTTGCAACGGTTGTTATTGCGGACTGCTCGAAGTGGCGCCAATTGCCTTGCGTGAAGAACTAAACTTCGCCATGTGCCTCCCTGGATTGATAATGCTATTCAAACTTAGCCTAGTGTGACATATGCTGTTGTAGATTGTGCCACCCTCGAAAGAGTAATTTGGAACAAACAGGGTTTTAAGTGCTACTTTTACAAGGAGGAAAGTGAAGTCTCTGCAGCATTGTAATGGAGGTGAGGGATGGGGTGGGTCACAGAGATCTTTATGATGACTTTGGGGAAAGATCTAGCTTGACTCTTGGCCAAAATCTGTGTTAGATTAGTTGACATGCTAGCTAATTGTGGTGATCGCAGTCTGGACTCTTTGTTGCGTTTTGAATCTGATGAATTCTTACGGAGAGGTGTCAATAGTCATGAAGAAAGGGCCAATTAGTTAACTAGCACGCTAATTAGCTAATCGGTGTGTTATAAGGTATCTTTGTTTGATACGCGACTCTATTTGTCTCTTTGTTTTATCAGTTTTTGTTCATTTTAGTTATTCTATACTAGCCTAAGTGATGATTGTAGAATACGCAATCAAGTTGTTTACGAGAATGTTCTAAATTGAATTAGACAACCTGTCTCTCTTCATTCCCTATGTTTTCTACATTGACACAGAATGATGTCCATCCTTTCGGTATTGTATGTCACTCGTACAATGGTAATATTGGATCGATTCTTTGTGTTTGTGATGCAGTTGCAGCGAAAATTGCGAAACCTCTGTACAGTGCAAAACATAGGAACTGAGAGGAAGTTTTCACTATCTAACGTCTGTTCCTGTGAATTATAGATCCCATTACGGACTATAATTACGTGCCCGCTTTGAGATTCGCCCTCCATTACGAATGTAGGCTATTTTAAGGTTTCAATGTAATTGAAGATCACAACGTGTTCAAAACAAACTAGTTTTCATTGCCATAAATTTTTTTGCCCAACATACTTGCCCATGTCCTGTTTTCCTCCCGAGGATGTTTATGGTTGTCTCAGCCTTTCATGACACTTGCTTTATCGAAAAACGTCTCAAATCCCCTGAGTTTGCAACATAAAGAAACACCAACACCCTTAGGTCAAAACTAGATTCGTTTCTGACCTAATGTCCGGTCCAAACTGTCTTCTTGTTTCTATTCTGATTTTGATCTCACCACCAGTCTTTCTCGCAACCGAAAAAGTTAAAGAATGCGGAGGAAAAGTGATGACGTCACAAATCAAAAGTTTTGGAAACAGGACAATTTGACTCCAGATATCTGAAGACAACCCTAGAATAGGCTGTTTCTCAAAATAACAGACCTCTAGTGTATATAGTGTTTAAACTAGAGGCGTTCGAATTTTAAAAACCTCTGGTCAAAACTCTGTTAATTTCCCTTGGATCCTAACGTTAAGATCCAGCATCAAATAACAAGGTTTTGTTAGAGAGATTTAAAGCTTTGAAACCTGATATCTCGGTGTTGGGAAAAGGCAAGACTCTCAATTTTGGCCATTGACGTTCCTACTACTAGGGCTTCATGAATATCGAGTATATTAATATTTTTAAAATCGTGACGTCACACTTATCCTCCGCATAAAATGCCTCGCTTCTCTGGGATGACTTTGAATACTGCCTTTGTTAACTTTCAAAAGAGAGTAAGAGCAAAGGTCACTATTCGGTTTCACACGTGCTGTTCATCCGAGCCTAAATCTGCTTGCCTTTAATCCCAAGGCGTATATCTACAAAACATTTTTTTTTTTATTTTCTTTAGAAATTCACATGCCCTTAGGCCCTGTCAAACCAAATGTCAAATATCAAATGTCAAATATCAAATGCCAAATGCTACAATAAATGTTATCTATAATCTCTGGTCAAACAATGATTGAAATCTCAAGGGCTAGAGGTTACAGGACAGAATTCCCTATAATTTGCCGGCAGCAATATGTAAAAAACGTAGTATAGCATCAGCGGTTTTATTTCACTTGAAGAGTTTCACCCATTTTCTAATGGAGGATCGAAGTTACTTTTATTGCAAAACAGCCGCCATCAGGTCTTATTTAATATGATATTCTTTAAGGAGATAAAAATTCTCACAATCATCAGGTCAATTAATTACATTTGTATTTTAGGATATGTATTTTGACAAAAGATTAATTGAAATGCTGAGTAATCTAAGTTTGACTACTGAGTAAAATGGCTTGTTAGAGCTTCATTCTAATGTTATCCAACTTGTTAATCAGAATCCAGAATCATTTGTGGTGAAGCTAGTTTTATTCCCCTGTCAGATAAGCTTTCATTGACGTCACTGAGTACACATGACCTCTTAAAACTATTTCGTTAACTAACTCCAAACAGGACGTAATGCAATAGACCAGAAACCGGATAAAATAGGGTAAATTTGGAAACTAGGAGAGCTCAGGCTTTTAAGCTCACTCTATCAGCTAACTGACCAGCGGCGGCTGGTATACCAGGACAGTGGGGCAAGGCCACCCTTAGACGTTTCAAAGTGAAAGGGGAAATAAAGTCCACATTGACATGATACGCCTGTTCAACAAATTCTGAATTCCATTGAGACGGATTCATCTTAATTGTACTTAATGAATATTGACAGTGAAAATCTCAAAAATAGTTTATCGTCCAGAGAGAAAACTTTACTACAAACGAGTAAACTGGTCTTTGAGTCAAACTCAATAAATAAATGGGAATGAGGCGAGTTCTGAATCTCGTTGTCACTTTTATTGATAACTGCTACTGACCATTTGCCATTGGTCTCCGTTCTTGTTCTTTGTTTACAAAAAAGTCCAGGGCAAGCCACCTTTGCTCGCAAGTTTCCCTTAAGAGGTCGCGAAACAGGAGTATAACCGATCAAAACACTCTGTCAGGGATGGCAAAGTCAGGTTTGCTACCGATAGGGGAAATGGTGTCTAGACGTAACATCGTTGAAACTGAGACTATGGATTAAGGAGACGGAATCAGAATACCGAGAAGGTACACTATTTTTCTTCTGTGTCCTAGTATTTAAATGGCGTTTCTTCCGCCTTAATTGATTATATCAATGACGTGTATCGTTGGGCAACCTTGCTAGGTCGTGACGCAGTGTGCTTCCTCTAATTTACGTTAGGCAGAAACTGGAAATGAGGTAAGAAAATGTCTCATCCGCGAGTCCTGAATATGCTTTGTGACCACTGAGTGCATCACAAAATATGTTTTTTACGATGCTAAAAAGGTATTGGCTCTTCATTTTATATTCAATGTTGTGGCTTTCGTGCAGTCTACTTAATAAGTATGAATGCCCTGTCAAATTTGAAAGCTCGTTTATCCACTGCTCTTACTTTGTAAGAAAAATTGGAGATCAAAGGCTTAGGACCACACCAGCCTGAATTAAATGCCAAGTCAGGTGAACGAAAGTCACATTCGCAGTTTGGTATGACAAGTACTCGTTGTTAACTGGATGCCCACTGCAAGAAAGAGATCAATGAGAGGAAGGATGAAGAGAACGTACCTTTAGTATTCTATATTTTTTTGTATATGCATTCCCTTACAATACTGAATAAATTATAACTTTATGCTCTAGTTGTATGCCTTAGCAACTAAAATAGGCAGTGTATGTCACTTCTTATTTTGTATAAACAAATATGAAAACACAGATATTGTGATACGCAAGAATCGACTGAATAGAGAAATATTCTGAAGTTTGAATTGTTTTGGCAGTCAACACCTTGAAGCAAACATATTCTATTCTAAAAGTTGTCTAGATTCTCATACCCTACTAAATTTTGAAAGTATCAGTAGCTTGTAGGGAGCAAAATATTTTGCTTTGCAATTGTAAGGTAAAAATTACACCATAAATGTAACTATAAAATATACTTTCTTTCACACTGAAGAAATTTAAGAAGCACTTGCACTGTCAATTTTGTATCCCATTAACCATTACCAATATGCCTCGTATGCAATTAGTTTGTTCAGAGTTCAAAAGGAATCTTCATTTCTTGTTATTTACTCCATGATTGATTTCCAGTGATCTTAAGTAATAGTATGAAAAATCATTGATATTTACTATCAATGACTTAAAGCATTGCTTGCCCATGTTCAGGATAATTTTCCTGACCACAACCTAATCAAACCTTTGTCACCCTATGCATTTATGTCAAGCGGACATTGAACCTTACATCTGGCATTTTAAACTCTCTGTCTGTTCTCTCCTTGACATTTCTTCTTCTATGGTCTGTTAAAATAGGGCAAACTGAGAAACTAGGTACACTAGCGTTATTGAATCTACCTTATCAGCAACCAAATGATAGCAATATCAATATCTATACCCCTTTCTTTCCTGTAAAAATCCTGCCATTAGTCTCCTCGGCCAAAGGATGATTGGTGCCATTAGTCTCTTCGGCCAAAGGATGATTGGTGCCATTAGTCTCCTCGGCCAAAGGATGATTGGTGCCATTAGTCTCCTCGGCCAAAGGATGATTGGTTCCATTAGTCTCCTCGGCCAAAGGATGATTGGTGCAACGAGATTTTAACCCTGCTTGGGACTAAGGGCGTATTAAAAGCGACCTTGAAAAATTTATGGCCAGTAAATTTACTTTATCATCATTTTTGTGCAGTTTAAAAGCTCTAACTACTCTGTTGCATGATAGAGTACAACTCAAAACATGGTGGTTGAGGTGAATAATACAGCCTTTTTCTCAACAGGAAATACCATCAAGATTGATTGTGCTAACAAAAATAGTAACATGGAAACTGCCTTTCTAATTGAAATCTCAAAAAATACGAAAGAAACTAAGTCATTTAATATAGTAGTTATACTATATATCTCAAAGAGTTATAAAATGAATGATTCCTCGGGAAGTTGGCAATCACTACTTTTAGAATCTGCCTAAGTAATTGGGCTGTAATGACTAAATGTTTGATTACACTGATGTCTACCTACGTTCATTGCAGGATAACCAATTAAATTAGAAGATGTGGTTTGAAATAGTGAGCAGGGATCTACCCGCTGTGAATAATGAGGGTCTCTCCATATTTGGCAAGCTGTGATAAAGTCAGGTAAACCATTTTCTAGAGATAACGAATTGTGTTCTTACAATTGTAGGTAGATTCGCAATTAGTATTGAGGAAATTGTGATTGTTATTTGCAATGTTTTTTTCTTTGCAATTTCTTTCTTCGACTTAAAGAGTGTTAACACAACAAAAATGTCCTTTACTCCCCATTTCTCTTTAGCTTTAAAATGTTATTCTCCCATTATTTCTTTAATTTTCTTCTGTTCTGATGCATTCCAAGGAAGCTTTAAAAAGCTGAGTATTCAACTATCAGGGCATCTTCTCTAGTAAAGCCTCTCTGTAAACATCTACTTTGCAGTGTTGCCAGATTGGTCATGCGCCAAGTCGCCCAAGTCCTGGGCTTACATCACTCATAATTAGCCCAAAGCGTTTTTTTTAGAAATCGATATCGCTACCATGACAACAGCTGTATGTGCATGTCAAAAAGCCGTATTAAGAATGGCTATAGTGCCAGTGGCATTGTTTGGTAAAAATTCCCGCGTTTTGTGTAATGATGTGCTGTTGGTTGCACCTAGGTGCTCGATAACCGCAATATGTGTCACTGCTACAAAAGGAAGCATAAGCCTTATTTACACACCACGATTTTGTCGGCCGATTCAGGGACGATTTATTCACGTGTCCAACCCAAGATAAGTCGTACGTGTAATTGGCCTCCACGACACGATCGACGATTTTGAGCACAAAACACTGTTCGGGATTTTAACTTGTCCAGAAACAGTAGGAGAAGCTGAAAAGGAGACCTTACTTGAGAATGGGAAATAAGCAGTCACCTACATTCTAGGGGCTGCATTCATCTGGATGGCATTATAGCCTTGCATGAGAAACTACATAGTCATTTCGCTGGTTTGTTTGTCATCAAAAAACGTCAACTATGCTAAAATTGCAAATAAAACTCACGGCATTATTCTTTGATACGCCTACAGAGTGTCCCTACA
>JAAAKL020000238.1:0-50091 GCA_010016065.2 Carybdea cf. marsupialis auct. non (Linnaeus, 1758)
TGGCGCTGGGCGCGTCGGGCCTCGAGGGTAGTGGCCACCAGGCCGCCGGCCAGGGCGAGCAAGACCAGGACCGCCGCGGCGACCCAGGCCTTGTGCCGACGGACGAACTTGCGCGCCCGATAGGTGACCGACGGCGGCCCCGCCACGACCGTCTCGTGACGCTGAAGCCGGCCGACGTCGGCGGCCAAGGCCAACGCCGAGGAGTAGCGTTCCCCGGGCTCCTTGGCGGTTGCCATGGCGAGAATCCACGACAGATCGCCTTGCAAACTGCGTGTGAGCGCCGTGCGGGTGGTGCGGCGCAGATCGGCGATCCTGGACGCCTGCTGATCGTCGAGCGATCCCAGGAGCTGGTCCGGCGGCGTCAGCGGTTTGTCCTTGATCTGATGGAAAAGGGCGAACAGCTGCTCGCCGCGCGCGGTGTAAGGCGACTCGCCGACCAGTAGCTGGTAGAGCAGGATGCCGAGGGCGTAGACGTCTGAGCGAACATCGACTTCGGCGCCGTCGATCATCTCCGGACTCAGGTAGGCCGGGGTCCCGACCAGGTCGTCGCCGGTGGCGAAGGTCTCGTCGATCAGCGGTTGGCCGACGGACTTGGCGATGCCGAAGTCGATCAGCTTGGGAATCGGCTTGTCGGCGCTGCCCGCCACCAGGACATTGGAGGGCTTGATGTCGCGGTGAATGATGCCTTTCTGATGCGCATGCTGAACCCCTTCGCAGACCGCCAGGAAGATCTCCAGCCGGCGATCGACGCTCAGCCGGTGGCGATCGCAGAAGCGGTCGATGGGCTCGCCTTCGACGTGTTCGAGCACGATATATGGGCGCCCGCTCTCGGCGCCGACTTCGTAGACCTGGGCGACGTGGGGGTGGCTCATGCGCGCCAGGGCTTGACCCTCGGCGTGGAAACGCAACGCGGCGTCCGGATGCAGACGGCCTGGGCGCAGTAGTTTGAGCGCCACTTGGCGGCGGATCGGCTCGTCCTGCTGGGCGAGGTAGACGGTCCCCATGCCGCCTTCGCCCAGCGGTCGTAGGAGGCGAAAGCCACCGACGCGGTGGAGGGGTGCCGGGTCGTCGCCATCCTCCGACCGCAGGTCCACAGAAAGGGGGCGATCGAGGAAACCGCTCAGGGTCTCGTCATTGACTAGCAGCGCCTCGACGCCGGCGCGCAAAGGCTCGTCACCGTCGCAGGCCTGGTCGACGTAGGCGTTCCGTTGCTCGCCGTCGAACCCGAGGGCAACCAGCACGATGTCGTTGATTCGGCGGGCGCGTTCCAGATCGTTCACTTCTTCCGTCGTCTGGAGATTCAGCGTCGCGGTCTCCTCGCTAGCAGATGAGTACCGGCCATCGGAATCACGCCTTCGCGTGCGACCGCCAACCTATCATGTGCCGCCCGCGTTCATCGGGAGACTAGATCGTGATCGTCGGGCCTGCTGACGGTCTTCTACCTATCCTTGCGTCAAAAGGATGGAGAACCCGCCATAAGATCCGACAGTATCGCCGATCAGGGTCCGAGTGGCGCAGGTGGATGGCCGGTTGCCACCCACCTGCGGCAGACGTCAAGGATCGAAAAAGCCGAGGATGGCGCTGACTTTGAATCGGAACGCCTGTCTGGGGCTGAGGACGTCGGCCGCTACCAGGTCGTTGAGCGACTGCCGGACGCAGGCGTGGTATGCCTGGAAAGAGTCCCAGTCGCCGTCAAGGCTGCAGGGAATCTCGGGGAAGACCAGTCGACTGCCGGCTCGGGCCCGATAGAGGCGGTTGCGTACGTTGCCGGGCCAGACGACGTCGACCCGGGCCCAGCGGGCATCGCCCAGACCGAATCCGAGGGCCAGTGCGTCCTGGGAAGAGAAGCTGCCACCACCGACGACCGGGCGCATCGTCGTGAAGCCGTGCCGCGGGGTGACGCTGACCTGAGCTCCGATGCCATCTCGGTTGACGGCTCCGAGGTCGGTGGTCCCGATCGAGCCGCGGGTTTGCACCTCGATCCAACGATTGCCGTTAGCGCCATCGTTGAGTTCCACCGATAGATTGCCGTTGTCGGGCACGATGCCGGTGAAGGCGAAGATCTCGGGGTCCTCGGTGGGGGCGAAGGTCGGCACAAAGAACGCGTCGCCGTCCCACGCCGCGTTTTCAGGCGCAAATGGCACCAGGGTCTCCTCAGGCACGATCCAATTGGCCACCGAGACGATGTCGACGAAGCCGTTCTGGTCGAGATCGCCGACTGCCACGCCCTGAACGCCGCGCACCGAGTGGTTGGTCGAGCCGGCCAGCGCCGCCACGTCGCGGGTGAAGGTGGCGCTGCATCCCTGATTCGTCAGGATCGAGCCGGGATTGGTCGCTTCGATGGCCAGGCTCAGATCGAGCCCACCATGAAAGATAATGTCTTGGTCGCCGTCGTTGTCGTAGTCCGCGGTCGAAGCTCCCCAACCGAAGGGCGTTACCCCCAGGTCGCCGACCCCGGGGTCGGCAAACGTGCCGTCGCCGTTGTTGAGAAACCACCGCGAGTCGAACTCGCCGCGGTTCGCCGGCGTCGGAAAGATCTGGCGCGCATACTGGCCGAAGTTCGAGGCGAAGAAGTCGAGCGTGCCATTGCAATCGAAGTCGGCGAGGGCGACTCCCATCCAGCCACCGATCTTGTCGGTGCCGGCGGCCTCCATCTGATCGGTGAAGAAGCCGTTGCCATCGTTGATGAACGGATGGATCAGGCCGCGATCGACGCCGCCGAACTCCGCCCCGGGGATGCCGCCTTGATCGGAGCCGATGAGGATGTCGGTATCGCCGTCGTGATCGAGATCGGCCATCGCGACCATCAGCGTGGCATCAGCGGTGCCTGGCGGATGCGCCTGGATGTCTCGCACGCCCCGGGCGTCGCTCTCGTCGACGAAGAAATTGTCCCCGTGGTTCATCAGCAGGGTGTTGTGCTCGTTGAAGCCGTAGGGGTCGGCCAAGACGCCGATCTGCACCTCGGGGTTGCGGTAGGTGTTGCCGACATAGATGTCCAACAGGCCGTCGCCGTCGACGTCTCCCATCGTGCACTCGAAGCTATTGAAGGAGCCCTCGCCGACGTCGGAAAGATCGGTCACGTCGGTGAAGGTGCCGTCGCCATTGTTTTCGAAGAAGAGATTCGGCTCGGCGGCCCCGAGCACGTAAAGATCCGGGTCGCCGTCGTTGTCGGTATCGCCGAAGCAGACGCCCTGGCTGTCTTGAGCGGTTGCGTCGACGCCCGCGCTGAGGGCGACGTCCTCGAAGAAGAGGCTGCCGGATTCGACGAGCTGGTTGGAGTAGAGGCTGTTGGCCGATCCTGGGCCGTTGGCGACATAGATGTCCAGATCGCCGTCGCGGTCGAAGTCCAGGAGGGCGACGCCCGGGTTGCCATGGGCTTTGATCGGCCAGTTGAGGAAGTCGTCCAGGTGGACCAGCCCTTGGGCGCGAATCGCGTCGGCATTGGCGATACGCGGGGAGGGCGTACGCTCGAAATCGATTCCGGATTCGGGGGTGGCCGCAATGTCGGTAAACCCGACCCCGCCGTCAGCCGCTACGGAGGCCGCGAGTCCGAGGACAAGCGCTGTGAGAAGAAGGATTGGAAGACGAGAAGGCGCCCGGAACCCAATTTCACGATGGCTCTCCGGTTTCCCCGGCAGCCGCCCCCAGAAGTGTGGCCGAGCGGATCCTAGAGGCCGCTCGGCCAAGGTCTGTGGTCCACACCTCGACGTGGTTGTACCTGCCGGTCGTTCGATGTCGCGTTCGTCTTCTCGGCGCATACTCTCTCCTCTCGTGGATAGATATTCGGACCTGCTTACGGTCTTCTACCTATCCTTACGTTAGGAGGACAAAGAATCCGCCATCGTTGACGATGCTTACTGAGCTCCAGCTACAGGCTGCGGGATTGTGAAGCTCAAGGTAGCGAAGATGCTGCGCCAGTCCGCCTGCTCGGACGCCTCAGGCTCGATGGTGACCGTGGCCGCCAACCAGGTACCGGGCATGAGCTCGAAGCCGACTCGACCCTCTACGTCCGTGCGGGCAGTGATCAAAGCTCGGTGCTGGTCGAGCGGCTGGACGTCGACTTTGGCGCCTGCCACCGGCTGGCCGTGCAGATAGAGGCGAAGTTGGATCGGAGCCTCGCTGGTCAGCCCGCTCTCGACCACCAACTCGAGCGGCAGCCCGAGGCGACGATCTTGCCAGGTGGACGGTTTGCCGATCGCGACCAGGCTCTTGAGGGATCGCGAGTAGAGCTCGCGTCCGGGGGTGTCTTCGAGCCCTTGCTCGCGGCGTAGCTGGAGCGCTGTGTCGAGCCCTTCCTCCCGAAGATGGCGGGCGAAGCGTGGCGCCGATAGCTCGGAGAGAGTCGGGGTGCTCTCGTAAGCTACCGCCCAAAGGCCGGCCGCTTCGGGGCGAAAGTAACCCGCCGGGTTGGCGCCGTCGAGTCCGAGGACCGCCAGCTCATGCTCTGGTCCAAAGGCCGCGAAACGGACGATTCGACCGTTGTTGCGAGACACTGGGTCGCCATCGCCCGCGTGGCCGACTTCGAGCTCGACTTTGACCAGGTCGCCGGCAACCGCGAGCGATTCCGGCGGCACGATCCACATATCGTGACCGAGGACGGGTAAGGCGGTCAGAGCTAGAAGCATGCAAAGCAATTGGTGGTTGATCTTCATCGTCTCGTCTCAGAAGAGGTGAAGCGGAATCGACCCCTCATCTCAAATGAGGAGCCGATCTGCGAGGGCGAGAGGCGATCAGTGCCCGGTATTCGGCGAGCCGGGGACCGGCGTCGTCAGGTAAGGAAAGGCGTCGCTGAACTGCACGGCATCCTGAAAGGTCTGATCGGTGTAGGGCAGCAAACCATCCGGCGCGTCCTCCGGCTCGCACACCCCGAGACCCACGTGGCAGAGCACACCCATCACCGCCCTCAGCGAGATGTCGACCGAGTCGTCCCCCGGTCGCCGGCCGTTGGGATAACCGGCCGGGTCGCCGCCGATGACGCCGAGATGACTTTGCTCATCCCTGGGCGTCGGCTCGATATTGGTGTTCAGGCGCATCATCTCGCCGACCGAGCCGTCGTCGTTGAGGCCGGGGATGCCGGTCAGAAAAACTTGAACCAGGTCGTTGCGCGGATAGTTGGTCGGTGCCTGGACGCCGAACAGCGCCTGGAGGATCGTCGGCAACGTCGGCCGAGTGACGTAGGTCAGAAAGTTGGCGCCGTCGTCCCGCGGGTGGGCCGCATTGAAGAGGTTCTTGTCGGGCAGGCCGATCGCGACTTCATTGACCAGTGGATTCGCCAGGCGCGAGACCTGCACCAGATCTCCGGACTGCCGGTTGGGGCGATCGAAAGTCGGGGTCTCGGTCAAGGTGCGGGTGCGCGGCAGGCGGGCCGTCGTCCAGCCGCCGATGACGCCGGAACCGGTCCCGGTCAAGCAGTCGGTCGGCACCTCGAGGATCAGGCTGGTGATGTTCTTGTCTTCCGTGGACGAACGTTTGGCCGCCGGATCACCCACCGGGTTCAGGTTGACGAGATCGAAAGTCTCGCCCAGGTTGACGGCAAACGACTCCTTGCGCTGACCGGCGAAGATTCGACCGTCGCCACAACCAGGGATGCCGATGTCGGAGATATAGAGGTTGGCGTAGCGTTCATAACCGGTAGGAAAGGACTTGTCGCCGATGTTGTCGAACGGCATGCCGAAGAAGATATTGCCCGTTGCCCGGTTGACCGCGCGATCGACCGACGTCGGGTTGTTGACGTCGCCGCGGATCACGTCGACGGTATAAATGCGCTGAAGATTCAGCGCCTGCAGGCCGATACCGAGACCGGCCGGCCCTATGTTGGCGAGTGGAATCGGCACGTCCATGTCATCGATCGGCAGGCTGATGAAACCACCCGCGCGGGGATTCGGATCCTGACGGACGCGGAAACGAAAGGTGAGATCCTCTTCGACGTCGCCATTGTTCGAGATGTGGATGTCGTAGGCCCCATTCATGTCCAGGGGAAAGTAATTCGGGCCGCCATAGGGGTCCTGGAGTGGGTTGTAGTTGGCGATCAGAGTCACAAAGCCTTCACGTCCGGGCTCATAGCTGCGGAACATGTAAAAGTCGGTGCCGTCGACCTGTGGGTTCGAGAGAATCCCGGGAGCCTCCCGGTGACTCGAAGCCTGAACTTGGATCGCGGCGGTGAAAGCAAGTAGGACGGATAGCAGAACCGTGGATCTACAGCGGGTCATGGAGCACTCCTCTGGTCGGTACCGACACCTGCCGAGGCGGATGCCGGTAAAATCATCAGGTCTTTCTTCAATCCGTCCTATGCAGCCCGCGGCGAAAATGGATGAAAAAAAATTGGCCGATGCGAATCGGTCGATATAACCTCAGATCCGAACATGAGCGAACCCATTCAAAGAGAGCACTTCCGTCACTGGATCACGGTCCCCGTGCGCTGGGGCGATATGGACGCCTTCGGCCACGTCAACAACGCGAAGTACTTCACTTACTGCGAGTCAGCGCGCATCTCCTATTTCCAGGCCATCGGCCTCGGGCAGCAGACGGCAACGCCGGTCCATGGCCCCTCGGTGGTCACCGCCACCTGCAACTTCAGGCAGCAGGTCCACCACCCGGCGACCCTCGAAGTCGGGGTGCGCGCCACCCGCATCGGGCGTACCAGCTTTCCCCTTGCCTATGGCATTTTCGTTGAGGGCACCGACGATCTGGTCGCCGACGGCAGCTCGGTGGTCGTCTGGGTCGACTATGGCGTCGGCAAGTCGACGCCGCTGCCCGAGGATCTGAAAGAGCGCATCCGCGCCCTCGACGGGCCGGATTTATAGCCACCCGTCAGGGTGGGGGCGAGGCCTGCCTCGTCCAGGATTCTGTTCTCCCTCCCATCACGGTGGGCTGAAGCCGCCTGTCGGGTGTAGGGGCGAGGCCTGCCTCGCCCGGTGCCCGGGGAGGGCTTATATCGCCCGGTTGGAGGAGTGACGTTCCTTTCGAACCTTCCAGATGATGGGAACGTTACTTATCTCTCGAGGAACGTTCCAGGAAGGTAAATAGGTCACAAAAAAATAGATATTTCACTCTAAAACATGGCACTCGACTTGCTCTATAGAGGGGCGAGACGAGGTGGCCACCCCTTCTCAGCTTTTAACAACCAAAACCTGAGAAAAGGGGAAATCATGTTTGAGAAGAGTGAACTGTCTTGCGAAACGTTTTCTAGCAAAGCCTCCCGCCGTTTTCTTTCATTCCTGTCGGTCCTAGCCCTTGTGCTACTTGTTCAAGGATCGGTCTATGCCACCGACACCGACTTGCTCGATGCGGATCCGGATCCCGACGTGACGTCCAATGAACCGCCCGCGATGATCGTCGTCGACAGACTGTCGGATGTGGATGTCGAGAGCCTGCCGCCTGGCAACTATGTGATCGTCGCCACAGAAGAAAATCAGACGATCGAGATCCAGGTCCAATAATTGGGAGCTACAGATCGAGCTCAACGATCGCCAGCAACGGAGGCGACTGCGTTGGGCTCGATCTGGGAGGCTCGGTGCCTCGGCATCTCAGCCAGGAGATCCTGAACCTCCCGCACCTTGGTGGCACCGGTTTCATTTTGCAGTTTGGAGTAAGTGCCACCCGCTTGTTCTAACAAGGCCTCGGCGGCAGCGAGCTCGCCGAGGTCGATCAGCAGCAGGGCTAATTTCTTTTGACTTCCCGCGGTTTTCAAGTGCAGATCACCGAACAGCTGCTGGCGAGTGGCCAAGGCCTCCTCCAGAAAAGTGCGAGCTTCCGATGTTCGATTTTGAGCGTGAAGCACTTCGCCGAGGCTGCTTTGGACCTGAGCGATTCCGGAGGCCTTCGCTTTCGGATCCCGGCCGTAGGCGCCCAAAGCTCGGCGCAAGTGTGGCTCCGCCTTGGCAAAATCTTTTAAACGCTTGTGGGTCGCGCCGAGGCCGTAATAAATCCTCGCCATTTGCGAGGGATCTTTTGTCGGAAACGCCTCGGAACGTCGCAGAGCCTGCTCATAGATCGCGAGCGCTTCCCGGCCCTTGCCTTGCCAGACGAGGGTCGCCCCCAGACTTGCCAGCACCCTCAACTCACGAGGGTCATCGAGTTGGTTCCAAAGCGGCAGGGCTTCTTGGAGAAGCACCTCCGCCTTGCGATATTCCTGGCGTGAATAATAGGTAATGGCGAGGTTGCTCAAGTCGATTACAAACTTGCGAGTATTCCTCGATTTCAGAGTCCGACGATGCGCCACGGCCTCTTCCTGAAGATGCAGAGCGTCGTCGTAGAGGGTCAAGGCATGATAGATCGTGGCGAGGGTTCCCAAGAGATCCGCTCGGATCTGCGGCTCGTCGTGCAGATCTTTTTCCAAGGATCGGCGTCCGCTGTCCAAGATCTTTTTTATATCGACTCCGGGGCCCGGGCTGTGGTCAGGCTCGACCGCTTTGAAAAAATTCATAATGAAACCATGGGTCCGTTCAGCCTGCGATCGAGCACGTTCTGCCTCGGTCTGCTGCCGGACGGCGTGACGCCACAGCACGGTGACGGTGGAACTGAACGTCAGCAAGAAGGCGGTGGCGGCGAAAGCGAGTTTGTTCCTGCGGACGCTCTTGCGCAGCCGTCCGAGCCAAGTCCCTTTCCAGGCCCGAATGGGTAGATCGTCGAGATGGAGTTGGATCTCTTCCGCCAGCTGGGCGGCGGAGTTATAGCGATCCTCCGGATGCTTACTCAGGGTCTTCAGCACAATCGCGTCCAGATCGCCGGTGAGGCGATGAGAACTCTCGGCTTCGGCCACTTGGCTCGGGGGGGCTGGCACATCCTGCAGGATGGCGTGGATCAGCTCAGTGGTCGACATCTTCGGCTGGTGGTGCGGATGTCGACCGCTCAGCACTTTGTAGAGCAGCACGCCCAAGGAGTAGACGTCGGTGCTGATGGTGATCGGGTCACCGTTCAACTGTTCTGGGCTAGCGAAGGCGAGGGTCATAGGGCCCGGGTCTGCTCGGCGCTGCTCGGCGCCTCCCCCGTCGTGACGTCGATCCAGCAGCTTGGCGATGCCGAAGTCGAGCAGTTTGGGCTCACCGTTGGAAGTGACGAGAATATTGCTCGACTTGAGATCCCGATGCACGATCAAGCTGCGGTGGGCGTGATGGACCGCGTTGCAGACTTTCTGAAAGAGCTTGAGCTGTTGCAATAAGGAAAGCTCAGCGCAAGCCTTATCAAAGGGTTCACCCTCGACATATTCCATCACGAAGAAGGGCAAGGTGTCTTGCGTCGCTCCACCGTCGAAGATGCGGGCGATGTGGGGGTGAGTCAGGTCGGCAAGAATCTGTCGTTCGGCATAGAAACGTTGCAAGACCGCATCGCTCGCCTTATCCGGATGGATCATCTTGAGGGCGACGCGTTGCTTGAAATGATCCTCGCGTTCGGCCAGATAAACCGCTCCCATCCCGCCATCGGCGAGGTGCCGGAGGATCCGGTACGGACCGATACGGGTCCCAGCCCCGATCTTGGCGGAAGGCTCGCCGGTGACCGGCATGTCGGTGGGATACAGCTCGGTCTTATCCGGATCCGAAGGACCCGAAGCGAAAGTATTGTCCTCGACCACGCTCAGAGTCTATTCGATGGCCGTCAGACGAATTGAGCGGAGCCTCGATTAAACTCTAGGGATGCCCATCGAGTTAGAGGGAGAAACTCGAGTCACGACGGGTCTATCGGACCCTGCTGAGACCTCGACCTCCGTTCCCACGTTGACGATCCTCGCTCACCCGGATTCGCACCGAGTCGGGGAGCGTCTGCTCTTGCGAGCTTTGAACGTCGGTCAGGAGGTGCTGATTTCGCGGACGGAGCCGACCTTTGACCGCGTACCTGGATCGGGCGGTGGTGAAGAGGGGCCGTTGCCCTTGGGCGGGCGCTACCTGAGTCGTCAGCCCATGCGTTTACGTCCGGCGCCAGAGGCGGGCGATATTGTGCTCGATCTCAGCACGACCCGCACCAAGGTGGAAGCGGATGGGCAGGTGGTGGTGGGCGAAGTCGTCTTTGCCAGCCCACAGATCGATGCCGGGGTGGTGCTCCTCTTGGCCCGCAAGATCGTGCTCCTGCTCCATCGCACGACCTTGGCGTCGCCTAGCGATACGGCTTTGCCGTCGTTCGACCTGGTGGGCGATGGCGGTGCCATGGCTCATTTGCGGCAAGAAATTCAGCGTTTGGCGCCGCTCGACGTCTCGGCGCTGCTGCGGGGCGAGTCGGGCACCGGCAAAGAGTTGGTGGCGCGTGCCCTGCACCAGGGCAGCCGACGCCAGCATGGCCCCTTCGTGGCGGTCAACATGGGCTCCTTGGGCCCGTCCCTTGCGGCCGCGGCGTTATTCGGAGTGGAGCGCGGCGCTTATACCGGCGCCGATCGCAAGCGCCCGGGGCATTTTCGCAGCGCCAAGGGCGGCACCCTCTTCCTCGATGAGATCGGTGAGGCGCCGCCTGAGGTGCAGGTGATGCTGCTGCGCACCCTCGAGACCGGAGAAGTGCAACCGGTGGGCAGCACCGAGACCTACAAGGTCGACGTGCGAGTGATCGCCGCCACCGATACCCGCCTCGAAGAAGCCATGGGCGCGGACCGTTTCAAAGCCCCTCTCTACCATCGACTCGCTGGCTATACCGTCTACCTGCCGGCCCTGCGGGAGCGGCGTGAGGATTTGGGGCAACTCTTCTATTTCTTCTTACGCCAGGAGCTCGCCGAGTTGGGGAAGCCCATGGACGGCGACAGCCATGCTGAGCGTCCCTGGCCGCCGGCCGAGATGATCGCTCGCCTAGCTCGGCATGCATGGCCGGGCAACGTGCGCGAGTTACGTAACGTCGTCCGTCGACTGGCCATCTCCGGGCGCGACGCGCCTCCCGACGTGGATCGCCTCTTGGATTCGCTGTCGCCGCCGCCGTCTGCGTCCTCCGCGGCGCCAGTGGTTGACACCAAGGTTGCGGCCCCGGCGTCCGGAGCTCGTCCCAAAGCCCGGCGTCGTACTCTGCGCAAGCTCGAAGACGTGGACGAGGCGGAGCTCCTGGACGCCCTGCGAGAAAACCGCTGGCACGTCCAGGCCACTGCCAGTGCGCTCGGCATTTCGAGGCCAAACCTCTACCGCCTGATGGAGGCTAGCCCGTCGGTGCGCACTGCGGGTGAGCTGAGCCGAGAAGAGATCGAAGCCGCGATCGACGCCTCGAGCGGCGATCTCGAAGCCGCCGCCTTCCAGTTGGAAGTGTCCGTCCTCGGACTCAAGCGTCGCATGAAGGCCCTCGGCCTGCTCCTCGGCTGAGAGAGCCCTTAGGAACGCCTCTGCAAGCGATGTCCGGACGTGCTCCGGACGCCGGAGTCCGCGTTCGGACGTCGCTTCGTCTTCGGACCATCAGGCGCCGGTGCAAGACCGGAGCAAATTCTTAAAGTCCCGGTTTCTCCAAGAGATTTGATCATTTCCACGTGATGCTGCTAGCAGCCCGTGGCAAAACTCAGTCCGCGCTGCGAACGGATCTTTTCCGCCATCTCTGCGTCGCAAAATCCGCGAAATACTCCAGTATGACTGTGGGTTTGCGTCTTGATCTGGCGAAAAATCTCTCGTTCTCGCAGGCGGCTGACTTTCACCACGGACTGCTAGGCGCCTGGCACGACTGTTGCTGTTCAGGTCGTTCAAAGCAATGTTTCAATCGTCGAGCCGAGCTCTTGCCTTGTCGGACGAAGAGCGCTCGATGTCGATCGAACAATGTTCAACCGGAGACCCGACGATGGCGATGAAGATCAGCGAGATTATCAAAGAGGCGGAGCGTCAGAGTTTGGATATTACTTGGATCGTCAAGTCCAAGGATAACCCGGAGTACGATAAAAAGCGAAAGATCGCAAATAGTCGTTTCGACTACCGCCCTGCGGCTATCGCTCAGTGCCATTCGGCCGGGAGCGTCGCCAGGCTCTTCAAGATTTTTCAAGGGAATGCCCCCAAGATTCGAGTGCGTTCAGGAGGGCACCAACACGAAGGGATGTGTTCGGCCGACGACGTGCTGCTCATCGATCTGTCGAATCTGAACAAGATCGGACTTGATCCAAAAACAGGCGCCGAGCAAAAAATCGACCCCTCTCTAAAAGAGATCTGGATCCAACCGGGCGTCCACTTGGGCGACGTCTATAAGACGCTGGAAAAGTATTGGATGACTCTTCCTGCCGGCGGCTGCAATCACGTGTGCGTCGGTGGGCTTGTGCAAGGGGGTGGTTGGGGGCCTTCGGTCCGAAATTTCGGGCTGACCTGCGACAGCCTGTCGGAAGTCGAGATTGTTCTGGCTAGCGGCGAGAAAGTGTTTGCATCCGAGGGTAAGAACGCCGATCTCATCGATCTCACCGATCTCTTTTGGGCGATCCGTGGTGGAGGGGGCGGAAACTTTGGAGTCGTCACCAACTTCAAACTTAAGCTCTATCCCCTGGCGGACGTCATGACTACCTTCACACTTCGCTGGACTAAGGAATATCGGCGTGCCATCGTCCGCACGTGGATGCATCGCCAAGCCGAGATGTGCGAAAAATTAACCACGTACGGACGGATTTCGGTGATTGATGAGGATGCGGCTGGGGCCGCGGCCGTTCTAGTAGGAGGTCAATTCTATGGCCCAAAGGAAAAATTGCGGGGGCACCTCCAGCCGTTCTATGCAGTTGCTGATCCCATCGAGGAGAAGGATCAATATAAGGAATTCAAGAAGCCCAAATCCGCCGCATATTCCGCCGGCCATGATGAGACTTCTTTGATTTCAGCCCTGACCGACCTCATCGGAGATCTTCAGCCGGGAGCCCCCGTGAGCTTATCTCAAGGCGATAGCGCCCCACCCCGAAGGACCTGCGGCAGCAAAGAAGGCGCTTTCGAGCCACACCCTCACAAAGTGTCTTCCGCATTTCCGGTCGCCAAGGAAAATTACGACCAGCTGGCTGAAGATCTGATCGCCACGGTCGAAAATACGCCGTTCGACAACGAGGTCAACCGATACGTCAGCCTGCATGGTTTCGGCGGCAAAGTCAAGAAAACAGCGAGCAATGCTACAGCTTTTCCCTATCGAGACAAAGACTTCATCCTGCAGTTCCAAGCTTGGTGGTCTGATCCCAAGAACGCCAAGTCTGCGGAATACGTTCGATGGATCGAAGACTTCAGGAAAAGACTGCGAGGCGTCGAGGGCGCCTTCATCAACTTCCCAGATCGCAGTCTGGTTTCAGATGCAGACAAGGAAAGGGTTCGGCTGTTGGAACACTACTACGGTGGCAATCTTTCTGAACTGAGGAGATTTAAGAGTGTTGTTGATCCGGACGACGTCTTCTCCTTTGGCATGAGCATTCCAGCGCGGAAAAGCTAAGGGCCATCGGGCGTCTCGGAACTCTGTTGTCGCATCGTCTCTCCATGAATCCTCGGAAACTTTAAGACTTGCTAAGGAATCGAGCATGACCATGAAGATTGAGCTGAAGATCAACAATTCTTCGAAAGAATCTGCTAGTTACATTGGTTGGGCCCCTGCCAGATGCAGCATCCGGTTGCCAAACAATGCTAAGGAAGTAGTGCGGCTAACTCTCCGTAATACCTTCCGGGAAGGTGGTGGTCGCATCGTCTTTTTGGCGGCACCCAACAAACAAGTGCCTCGGACCCATGAGCTGAGAGTTAAACTTCAGAAAGACCAGCCGACCACATTCTTTATCGCTGGCTACTATCCTCACTCCAGCACGGAAGACAGAGATACTGCCATCGCGGTTTTTGAAGACGGCTGCGGTAGCCCCGTGCTTGAAAAAGCGCTCATGGTCCGCGTCCGCAAAAACGCCAATGAAATTACCAAGGGTGAGCGCGATCGACTGGTCAGGGCGTTCCATCTGCTGCGGACGCGCCCGGCTCGCGGCACCTACAGGGAACCCACTCCCCCCGATGAGCGAAAACCCGTCAGTCTGTTGGATGAGTTGGTGTTGATGCACAGCGAAGATGCGGCGCGTGAAATCCACAATCGGGGCTGCTTTCACCCTTGGCATCGTATCTTCCTACTCCATGTCGAACGCGAGCTGCAAAAGATCGATCCTTCAGTCTCCCTGGTGTTCTGGAAGTTTGACGAGAAGGCGGAAAACGTCTTCCATCAAGATTTCGTGGGAGAGACAGCCCTCAAAGAAAAGCAGGACTGTGAAGATGAGACCAAGATGGAGGTCGAGGTGAAATTTAGCAAGAACCATCCTTGGCGCATCCATCGCTGGCATACGGTTTGGGGTCCTTTATATCGGAATTATCTTCATAAAGGCTACAATCCTGCCGAGTCGCCGATGCGCAATGTGGCCACGGAAGCAGAGGTGCTCAGCAAGAGCGACCATTTTACTCAATGGCGTGATTTCGAAGAGTACTATTCGCACAATCCGGCCCACGGAGGATTTGGTGGACTGGTCTCTGACATCGGCAAGGATCCCGCCGATCCGTTGTTTCATTTGCTGCACACCAATGTGGATCGCTTGTGGGCCCGTTGGCAGAAGATTCACCATCGGTTCGATCCGGACAATGACAAAACCTATCCGTTCAAAAGAGATGTCCGAAGGGACTTTAACTACGATCGCGTCAAAATAGGTCGTTTTAATGCCAAGAACCTTCAGGTTGGCAATTTCCTATACGACAGTCTGTGGCCCTGGGATTGGGATTTTACCCACCCACGGCCCAATCATGACCTCCAAGTCAAGGGGACCTCGAAGGCGCGTGTGCAGCCTAATATCCGGCTGCGGTTGCCGGAATCGCCCGCTGTTTCAGCTCCGGGGCCGTCGCCGCTCGTGCTCCATACGATCGATTTTCAGGGAGAGATCGATCCGACAGCCAATATCGGTGTTGCTTACCAGGACGTGCCGTACTTCGAGGAGATCGGGCTGCCTGAGAGACGGGCCGATGAGGCGGCGAAGGATTATCAGTTGGAAAAGCAGGTCGTCGCCTTCGACGGTTCACGAAGTGTCAAGGAGCGTCTGGAAGCTCTTCAGGAGTTATCTTGGATCCACGATCAGTTTCAGGATCTGGCTCGAAAGTCATTGGAGCCTCTCGAGACTCAGGCGTCAGATGACCCCGAAGCGATCCTCTCCTTCCGTCAGCACGTCCTGAGCTTGCTGCCGCTGAATGAAGAGGGTGAGCTCGACCTGGTGCTCAAAATCATGCAAGACGATTCCGAAGACGTTTCGCTGCGCACCCTGGCGATCCAGCGTTTTAGGGCAAGCAAACGCTGGTCAGATTTTTATGTTTCACGCCAGCCGAAGTTCTTTGCGGCTCTGCGTGGCTTGATCGGTGCTGCCTCTCGACCGTTGCGCTTGGAAGCAATGGAGGTTTTGGCCGCGAATGGCGACGAGTATGTGCAACGTAAGCTCAAAGAGGAGCTGGGCAAGAGCCACCCGGAGCGGATCGCAAAAGAAGATGCGATTTTCCTGCTGTCCTTGGATGTGCACGGGGATCATGCTCCGCAGCTGAGAGAGCTGTTGGTCAACGACGCTTCCGACTCGGTGCGGGCCGCTGCCGCTTTGGCGCTGGCGACCGATACCGAGGCTGAGGATTTGCTGCGCGAGACAGTCGAGAGCGCGGAAACCTCCGCTGAGGTGCGAACCGCGAGCCTATCGGCCCTCTTCATCCAGAACCCCAAGGAAGCCACTGCCACCGCAATGGGGTTGGTGACTCAAGAATCAAAAAGGGAGGCAGCTGTGCAAGGTGAGGACGAGGTGGAGGTGCAAACCAGTCTGATGAATGTGTTGTTTCATAACTCCGAGCTCTGGCCTGAGGGTCGAGAAGAGAGTCTAAAAAGTGCCCTGGGCAACTTTCAAAGCTCCCCTGAGTTGGTGGAAGCCTCAGTAGCTGACGATTCTGTCGCAATGCTCCGAGAGGACGATTCGGTCGCAGTGCTCCGAGAGCTGATCAACGACGTGCAATCCATGATGCCAAACTCTGAGTAGCGCGAGCATAAAGTGGCGACTTTAATATCACGAAGCACCGATACCGAGGTCGGTGCCTTCATCGACCGGGTTCGCTCGCGCCGGCTGCCTCCGATGGCGCTTGTGGAGTTGCTCTCCGAGCGGCACCCGATCTACGAGCAGCGGAGTGCCGGTCGGGCCGGCCGAATTCTAGGGTATGCCATGGCTTCCTTTGAACAGGCAGGTCTACCCGCCGCCGCACTTCCCCATCTGTTGGATGCGCTCGACAGCAGTCGAGAGGCTTTCGTCGTTGCCGGCGCGGCACGCGGTTTGCGGGGCGATCAAGAACCGAATCCTGAGCTGGTCGGTTACTTGCTCCAGGCCATCGAGAACATTCGTTATCACGACAACAGCGTGTGTTTGGATGAACTCCTACCCGAATGGCCGGCGTCCAATGTAACGTCAGCGGCCTTTGAACTGGCCACGACCTTCGCTTGGCTTCGTGGTCACGCACGGTCCGCCATCCCCGAGCTTCAACGGTTCTGTACCGAAACCACCGACTTCTCCCCGGCCACGCGCAGGGCGTTTCAGGATGCTGTGTGGATGATCGAGTCGGATCGCCGAGCCTTGTCACTCCAATGCTGTGAGCTGCCCGGAGCTCGGCACAAAGGCGTCGGAAACGTTAACCGCAAGTATCCCTGTCTCCATGACATCCAACACCTTGAGTTGGAAAATGAACGGGGACAGACCGGAACCGTCGGCAGCTTTTTGTTAGGCAAGCCCACGGTGGTCGGATTTTTCTATACCCGTTGTATGAACCCCCGTAAGTGTTCGCTCACGATCTCCAAATTGGGACGACTTCAGCGAATGCTGAAAGCCCAGAGGCTGAGCCAGCAGGTCCACATCGCAGTGGTGACCTACGATCCAGCGAACGACACGCCGGATCGTATCGATTCTTTTTGCGCTAATCGGGGCCTGATTTTGGCAGGCGACGCTGCGGGCTACCGAGTGCGCCCGGACCACTTCGAGATCTTCCGGGACTTCTTCGAGCTTGGGGTCAACTATGCCGGCTCCGTAGTCAATCAACATCGATTAGAGTTGTTTTTGATAGATCATCACGGAAGGGTTGACGCCTCCTATCTCCGTTTGCAATGGGAGGTGGAAGCGGTGCTCGACGACTTGCGATCACTAGCCCAAGGAGCGATGCGGCCAAGCTTGGCGTCCGAGTTGAAGGGCAACGCGAACGGGGCCATTTCCGTTGGGCTGTCTTTGTTCGTGGCAGTCTTGCCCAAATGCCCGATGTGCTGGGCGGCCTACCTCGGTGCGTTGGGCTTTGTTGGCTTGAAAGCGATGCCTTATATGCCTTGGGTGTTTCCATTGGCCGTGGCGGGCATTGCCGTTAACCTGTTTCTTTTATATCGCTTGGCGCTGGTTCGAAATAGGCTCTTGCCTTTCTGCACGACATTTTCTGGGACCTTTTTCTTATTGCCCGGTTTCTATTGGCAGATCTCATCCTTGCTTTATCTAGGCATTGCCCTTGTGGCCTCGGGTGCGCTTCTCAACAGCTTGTCCTCTCGCGTCTTTCTGCGGTTGTGTAGGCCGTTGGATTCCGTTCGTCAGTCCGTCGAATCGACGATGAGATCGTTGCTTGTGACTCGTGTTTTTAGGTCCGTTCTGAGCCTGAAACTCTGAGCGTGCTCTTAAAGCGCAGCTTCGAAGTTCCTGTGCGTTCGAACGTGGTCGTCCAAGCAGAGCCTCAACGGCTTCATTAAAGCCCAGAATCTATCGGATTTCGCTTCACATGGAGCCATCGTGGCGACGTGTGTTCTTGGGTGAATTGCGCCCACTTTATCAACTTTTTTGACCCTGGAGACCCTATGGCAAGAGCCAAAGCTGCGACCAACCATGTTTCGGCCCTGGTGACCGATCCGGCCTCGCCGCCGCGCACCCTGATGGTGGCGGGGTATCTCGGAGCCTCGGCGTTTGAGGACTTCGAGCGCCTTTACTTGGAACCGACGTTGAACAGCTACGTGGACGTCCCGAAAGACGATCTGCTGCATCAGGCGCCGGTTCCCAACGATCACCTGGGCGCGATCTACGCCTGGATTCGAGCGGAAGCGACACTGATCTATCCCGGTCAGGTGCCGGCGACCGCCGAAGAAGCCGAGGAATCTAGCGGCCCATCGGGGGCTGCGGACGGAGCCTCGGAATAAGCGCTCGAGTCGTTTCGAGCATTTACTTTGGACCGGAAGGAGAAATTGTATGAGTGTCTTTACCCAGTATTGCCAAGGCCCTCTGACCGCGGCATGTACCGGCGGATCAGGTGGCCAGGCCGGAGGAGGCTTCACCGTCGGCCCCATGACGCAGTGCAGCGGTGTTCAGACCTGCTGTTGCGCCGTCGATGGATGGACTACGCGCGGCCACGGTGTCACCTGCGCCGCGGTGTACACCTGTGGCCGGATATATACTTGTCGCGGAGCCTGTAGAGGGCAAGATCGGGCGGGACATCTGACATGCGATGGCCAAACTTGTGAAGCCAATACGCACTACTGCTGCAATCCTGACCCCCAGGCTTTCGGCACTAAGGGTGCTGCTGATGAGGCGGCACGCGGATTCGGAACCGGCTACCCCACCTGGCAGCGTTGGCCAACTTGCGACCGGCTGACGTGTGGTGGCCCGACCCACTGTCCAGGCGTGCAGACTTGTGCGCCGGACTGCACTCAGGTCACTGTAGGTGCTGCGACGCAGTGCCCGGGTGTGCAGACCTGCGCCGAGACCTGCGCCCCCGGTTGTCCTCCGCCTTACGGGGCAACTTCGGGCCAGTGCCCCCAACCTACGGCTGGCCCGCTGACGCAGTGCCCGGGTGTGCAGACTTGCGGAGAGACTTGTGCTCCCGGTTGTCAACCTTATGGGGCAGCTCGACAGCAGAACCTCACCCAAGGTCCGTTGACGCACTGCCCGGGTGTGCAAACTTGCGGCGAGACGTACGCCCCCGGTTGTCAGCCGACCACAGGCCCTCTGACCTGCGGTGGGCCTACGGTTTGCGGCGGGATCCACACCTGCGGTGAGGGCTGCGCACCGGTCACTCTGACGCCGCCGACCTGCGGTGGGCCTACGGTGTGCGGTGGGATCTACACCTTTGGTGAGGGCTGCACACCGCAGACTTTACCGCCGGTCACTCTGACGCCGCCGACCTGCGGTGGACCGACCCAGTGTGCCGGGATCTACACCTGCGCCGCGGGCTGTCCGCAACCGACGGCCGGCCCTGTGACGCAATGCGCGGGTGTTCAGACCTGCGCTCCGACCTGTGCGCCGGGATGTCCGCCACCGCGGACTGCCGGTCCGTTGACGCAATGCCCGGGTGTGCGTACCTGCGCGCCGGATTGCCAGCAGGTGACCTTCATGTGCGGTTGATCGCTTGAGATCGACGGTCCCGGAGCCCATGTCCGGGGCCGCCGTTCGTTCGTTGAGCGGTTCCGCGCCTGAATCGCGTCCGTGAATCGGGCGCGGACCGCTCCTCTTTCGCCTTCGCTTCGACCCTCTTCCGACGGAGTGCTTATGTTTCTCGCCCCGGAAATCGTCCCGATGTATCTGGCGGAACGTGGCCTGTTGACCCTCAAATCCGTGGTCGACGGTGACTTCACGGTCGTCGAGCAGTCCAGCCGCAACTACAACCTCCGAGTCGAGCGCGCGCGCTCGCCCGGATTTTTCATCAAGCAGGTCCGCCGGCGAACACCGGATCTGACCACCAGCTTCGAACGCGAGGCCGCATGCTATGGGCTAGCACAGAGCAGCGAGCGGCTGGCCGCCCTGCGCTGGCTGGTTCCCGACTTCCATCTCTTCGACGCCCAACAACATGTGATGGTCCTGGGTCTCTTGGCTGACGCCGAAAGCCTCTGGCAACACCATCAGCGTCTCGGGCACTTTCCCCTCGAGGTGGCGGAGTTGCAGGGAGAAAAGCTGGGGGACTACCACAGCGAGATCCGCATCGCCGACCGCGACGCTCCGGAGCTCAAGCCTTTTCCCCAGGCGGTGCCGTGGATCCTGTCGATTCACGAGTCGGATCCGTCCTACCTGGCCAAGCTGAGCCAGGGCAACACGCAGCTCGTCGACCTGCTGCGCCGCTACCCGGAATTTCCCCGCGCTTTGAAGGAGATTCGGCGTAGCTGGCGTCGCAACGCGCTGATTCATGGCGACATCAAGTGGGAGAACCTGATGCTCTGCCCGACCGAAGACGGCGGGCACGATCTCAAAGTCGTCGACTGGGAAATGGCCGATCTCGGGGACGATGGCTGGGACGTCGGAGCGATTTTCCAGTCCTATCTGACCTTCTGGATTTTTTCCCTACCCCTGGCAGAGAAGGGGCTGGATGAGGCCGCCGCCGCCTCACCCTATGACGAAGACGAGATGAAGCGCGCCATGAATACCTTCTGGCACCGCTACGCGACCCGCCGTCGGCTCAGCACCAAGATGTATCGACGCCTGCGGGAACGCTCCATGCGTTGCGCCGCAGCGCGCATGATTCAAACCGCCTTCGAAAGCGTCCAGCAGAGCCCTCAGCTCACCCCCCACGCCCTGTGCAAACTGCAGATGGCGATGAACATTTTGAAAGACCCCGCCGCTGCGGTACGGGACTTGATGAAGGTCTAGGAGCTGCCATGAACAAAGCGCATCCATCAACGATCGGGATCGCCGAGCTATTCGACGCCATCGAGGTGGAGTCCGAGCACGCCTTTCGCCTCGGCGGACGGCGCTTTCGTATCCACGGGGACGCGCCGCCGGACGCGAAAGACACTGAAGAAGACTCACCGCGCCGCGCCGCCCCCTTCGTCACTCGCCTGGCCAATGTGCTCTATCGCTATGTCTACAGTCGGCCCTTTGACGGCACACTTGCTGACAGCACGCTAGCTGACGACACGTCGTTTCCTGAGCCCGAGGGCGTCTCGGAACCGGACGCTGAGTCGCAACGCCAGGCTTTCCAGCCTGATGACGAGTTGTTGACGCGTCTGTCCGCGGCCAACACCACTCGCGAACGCTGGGAGCACGGCTGGCACGTCGCTCAGATCCACTCCAATGGGCAGATTCAGGCTCAGCGCGGGCATCTGCGTCGATGGGTCTGGCCCGGTCAGTTTTTGAGCCAAGACGGCCCGGGGGCCAAGCCTCGGGTGGGCTCAAAGATCAGCCTGTTCTATGCCAAGGAGTCGACCTCCCTGCAGCCCGCTTTTTATTACCTCTTCGGCGAAACCGCGGAAGAACAGGCCCACGCCTTCGGCATCATGCGACTGTATTGGAACGTGAACCCGGAGGGCGCTCCGGCTTTGATCGGCGCCGTCAGTCGATGGCTGAACCGATATCAAGTGCCCTTTCGCATGAAGTGCGCGGTGGCCCTGGCGGAATACGAGCGCACCGACGCGGCGGTGCTTTACCTGCCCAAGTCCATGACTCGATTCGTCGTCGAGCTCTTGCCCGAGCTCTACCCTGAGGTTCGGGATCACCTGGCCCCCGACGTGCCGTTCTTCTCCCGTCAGCTAGCTCCGGGGCTCGGATTAGCGGAAGACCCGGGCACCGGCGAAAGCTTCGGTCAGCACCGCTGCGGGCTGGTGGCGCAAGCGGTGTGGAACGGCTTTCTGCGCCAAGACGTCGACACCGAGTCCCGGCTTGCCGAGCTGCGACGGCTGTTCTCTGAGCATGGCGTGCATCTGGACCACAGTCACCTGAATGCCAACTCCCTGGAAGGGTACGAATTTTCGGAGGTGATCCATGAACGCGCAGCCTGAATTTGAAACCGGTCTGCGTCTCGCTCCCTGGCCGGGGCTCGGCGCCGATCTGCCCGCTGAACGGCCGGAGGTCGAGCCGATCTTTCTTGAGGTGGCGTCGGCCATCGGCGGCAAGCTGTGCCGCGACGCCTTGTGGGCGGAAGGACGTTGTGCCTGGATCGGCGAATGGGTTTATCCCGCAGCCGGCAGGGTCTGGCGACCTAATAAGGTGCGTTCCTGCCATCAGGTGTTCGGGCCGGATTTGTATTTAGGATCGAGCGGTGTTGCCCTCTTTTTGGCCCGCCTGGCGGCCAAGACGGAAGATCGGATCGTACGTCGGACGGCGTCGGCGGCCATGTGGCGTTCGCTGGAAACTGCCGATCGGGTCGATCCACGCTCTCGCCTGAGCCTGTTCAACGGCTGGTCAGGCCTGGCCTTGGCAGGGCTTGCCGTGGCGGGCGCCCTGGGCGAAGACGCGCTCCGGGCACCATCGCTGGCCTTGGTGCGCGACGTCTTGTCGCTCGAACGGGAGGAGTGGGATCTGCTCGGCGGCGTGGCGGGCGCGATCCCGGCGCTTCTGCGCATTCGGGAGATGTTAGCGGGTCGTCCGGTCGCTGGCGGTCCGGTCGGTGGTGGTGCTGAAGTCAGCTGCGACCGGCTGCTTCAACAAGCCGTCGAGCTCGGAGATCACCTGCTCGAACGAGCCGTGAGGAGTGATGGGGGGATGTCCTGGGGGCCGGTGACGACCGGCGTTCAGCGCTCTCGAGCCGATGGCGGAGGGCCTTTTGGCAACTTGCTCGGTTTCTCCCATGGGGCGAGTGGCGTCGGCTGGGCGATGACCGAACTGTTCGCCGCCACCGGCGAGGCTCGCTTTCGCGAGGCGGCTTCAGAGGCGTTCCGCTACGAGCGTGAAAGCTACGACGAAGATCGGCGCAACTGGTTGGATCTCAGGGATCCTGTCGATCTGGGCACGCCGAAGGCGTCGGAGCCGACGTGTATGCGGGGTTGGTGTCATGGCGCCGGCGGCATTGCCCTGGCTCGACTTCGGGCCTGGCAGGTGTTCGCGGAGGATCGTCTTCTGGAGGAGGCGGAGATCGCCGTCGAAACCTCGTGCGGCGCGCTCGAGCCCGGCCCCGAGCTGAGCCAGAACAACTACTCCCTATGCCACGGCCGCGGCGGCAACGCCGAGCCTTTGCTCTACGGCGCCGAGGTGCTCGATCGGCCGGAGTGGCGGCGAGCTGCTGAGGACGCCGGACTTCAGGGGGTGGACGACGTTCACGCCATGAAGCTGCCCTGGCCCTGCGGTACCCAGCGCAACGTCGAGATGCCGTCCCTCTTCGTCGGCCTGGCGGGGATCGGCTATTTCTACCTGCGGTTGGCGGATCCCGACGCGGCGCCGTCGGTGATGATCTTTCCGGGGGCGGCCGATGCTGAAGGGGAGGCGTCATGATCGATCCAAGCGGGATGGCGATCGATGTCGTGCACGACGCTCAGGCCCTGAAGGACGGCCGAGTCGTCGATTACCTACTCGGTCGCGGCTGGGTCGACCCGGAAGCAGTCGTCGACGGCGACCTTCAGGTGATCGAAGGGGGAGGCCGCCATCGCCACTTTCGCATCGAACGGAAGCAAGGCGGCCCGGGGCTCTTCCTCAAACAGCCGAAGAGTGGAGCGGCGTTCCTTCGGGACTGCCTGGCGCGGGAGGCGGCCTGTTGTCGCCTGGTAGATGTGGATCCGGAATTCGACGCTCTCAAGGGTTGGGTTCCGGCCCTTCGAGGTTATGACCCGGTCCGTCACGTGCTCGGCGTGGAGCTCTTTCCAGGAGCCCCCAACCTGACCCAGTTTCATGCCCGGGTCGGCGAGGTGGCGGAAGCACCGGCCCGGATTGTGGGCACGGTGCTCGGTCGCCAGCATCGGGATCTTCGACTTCAGGTCGGGGATCCCCGCCTCGGCGCTCTATTTCCCGGGCGCCTGCCGTGGATACTCGATCTGCCCGGCAGTCCGATGCAGAGCAGCCATCCTCAAGGCCCCGGAGCGCTCTACGTCTCCAACACCCTGCGTCGCGATCCGGTCTTGCGTCAGGCTTTTCAGGAGCTGGCCCAGAGCTATCGGCCGAGCTGCCTGATCCACGGCGATCTCAAGTGGGACAACCTTCTGGTGATCGAGTCGTTCGACGGCGATCGTCAAGAGATGTCGGTGCGCTTCGTCGATTGGGAGCTGGCGGATATCGGCGATCCCCTGTGGGATGTGGCGGGGGTGATTCAGTCTTATTGGGCGTCTTGGTTGTTCTCGATGCCCCTGGATTCGACGACTCCGCCGGAGCAAATGGAATCCCAGGCTCGTTATCCCCTGGTCTCGATCCGGCGGGCTTTGCAGGCGTTCTGGACGGCCTATGACGATGCTCGGGACTTTGATGACGAGGCGGGGCACCGCGAGCAGGTTCGAGCGGTGCGCTTCGCCGCCGCTCGCCTCGCGCAGACCGCCTTTGAAACCGGCGTGACCTACGGGCGCGTCGCGCCGCAGGTGCCGTATCTCCTGCAGTTGAGCCAAAACACCCTGCTACATCCCGAACAGGCCGCTGCCGATCTTCTGGGGGTGACGTCATGATTCTGGATTCGACGACCGAGGGTGAGGATCTGATGGAGGAGTTGGCGGACATTTGTCGCGCCGTGGCCATCGAATCGGAGCGGGCGTTTGAGTTTGCCGGCCAGCGTTTCGACGTCGTCGGGTCCGGGCCGGCGCCGCTGATCCATCGTCTGCAGCAAGTGCTCTACGATCAGGCCTATGCGCGACGCTTCGATTTCGACCGTTCGGACGAATCGACCGAGCCTGAGCCTGCCGTAGGCCCCGCGGTCGATCCTGCCTTTGCCGCGGCTCTTGGCGACATCGTCTCCGACGGGGGCGGCTCCTCGAGCCCGACTGGCTACCTGGATGCGGGTTGGCGGTTGCTCTCGTGGATAGGGGGCGGGCGTATCGTCGCCGAGAAAAACGGTTTCCGTCGCGTCTTCTGGAATGGCGCCTACGGGCCGGCTCCGTCGGCTGCCACGGCGCCTCTGGCGATCGGCAGCCCGATCGTGGTGTGGTGGTCGCGGACTTCACCTTGGGAGCAGCCCGGATTTTTCTACGTGTTCTCGCAGGTCGTCCCGGACGACTGGCGACCGGAAGACTTAGTCCGGCTGTACTGGAATCTAAGCGCTGAAGAGGCCCCGCAGAAGCTCGCGGCATGGGTCGCGCGTCTGGATGGCTTCGAGGTGCCTTATCAACTGAAGACGCTGAGCGATCCGTCGCACTACCCGAAACGTTGTGACGGCACGGTGCTCTACTTTCAGCGTCTGCATTATGCGCTGGTCAGTCGTTTGGCCCTTGAAGCGGCGTTCGAGCCCGGCTCTGACCCGGACCCGGAGGTGGAGGTTCCGCTCTTCACCTATCGACTGGGGCCAGGCTTCGGGGTGGCGGAGGACCCCGGCACGAGTTTCGGCATGAATCGCTGTGGGGCCTTGGCGGAGGCCCTGTGGAACGCTTTTCATCTCGGCCGAGGCCACAGTGTGGACGGCAAGATGGAGGAGGTTCGGGAGCATTTCAGCCGTCGTGGTATCGATTTGGAGCGCCCCCACCTCAAGCCGCTGTCGGCCGATGTGTATGACACCCCATATTTGGAGGAAGGCCCATGACGTCGACGTCTCATCTCCCGGATCGAAACCTCTTTCTCGAGACTGCCCTATCGATCGGTACCCGTCTATGCCGCGACGCACTGTGGCATCGCGAGCGCTGTACTTGGGTGGGGCCGAGCACGGAGCGGGTGGACGGTGAGTGGAAGGTCGTGCCTCGCACCTATGGCCCGGAGCTTTACCACGGGACAGCAGGCAATGCGTTGTTCCTGGCTCGGCTCTATCGGGCAACCGGCGAGCCGGTGCTGCGGGCGGTGGCCCAAGGAGCGGCGCGGCAGGCTTTGTCTCGTCGGGAGGATATTCCACCGGCCCAGCGAGTCGGCTTTTATACGGGATGGGCAGGCCTGGCTTACGCCTGTATCGAGCTTGGGGAAGCCTTGGAGGACAATCGTTGGACCGAGGAAGGGCTCAAGCTCTTTCGCGATTTGAGAGAAGAAGATTCGGACGATCAGGCGATCGACGTCCTGGCGGGTTATGCCGGGGGTCTGGCGGCTATCTTGAATGTGCATCGACGGCTTGCAGAAGCGGATGCAGCCGGTGAGGTGGAGCTGGACGATTTGGTGGATCTGGCCTTGGTCTTTGGGGAGAAGTTGCTCGACATGGCGTTTCGGCGTGAGGAGGGTTGGTCCTGGGACGCCCTGAACGGTGGATCCCAGGACCACTTGACGGGTTTCTCCCATGGTGCGGCGGGCATCGCTTGGTCTTTGCTGGAGCTCTTTGACGCCACCGGCGAGGAGCGATTTCGAGAGGCGGGCCTCGAAGGTTTTCGCTATGAGCGTCACTGGTACGAGCCGCGGGAAGAAAATTGGCCCGATCTGCGGGATCCCGACATTCTTCAGGTGCCGCGCAATCCGAACTCAGAGGGTTTGACGCTGACCTATCCCTACCTGTGGTGCCATGGAGCTCCGGGCATCGGGCTGTCCCGCCTTCGGGGTTGGCAAATCACTGGGGAAGAGGTGCTTAAGCGAGAGGCGGAAGCGGCGATCCGCTCGACGTGGAGGGATCTGCAACGGCAGGATCCGTCGGTGGGCAATTATTCGCTTTGCCACGGCATAGCTGGCAATGCCGAGCTGTTGATTTACGGCAGTGAGGTCTTCGGCAGCAGTTCTTATCGGCAGTTTGCCGAGTCCCTGGGGATTCAGGGTATCCGTCTCTATGGTCAACGAGGGAGGCATTGGCCGAGTGGCATGATGGGCTCGCCGGAGGCGCCGAATTTGATGCTTGGCTTGGCTGGTACGGGCTATTTCTATCTTCGCCTCTACGATCCCGGCACGCCGTCGATCCTGATTCTTCCGCGGACGTCGGCGGTCGGTGGATCGGAGAAGGAGCGGGCGGTCTTGCGACCGGTGGAAAAGGTCTCCTGACCTTTTCTGCCGTTTCTTCTCTTCGACAGCCACCTTGCTTCGAGAGATGGCTGCGGCTCAAGGCGTGAGCTGGCGGGTGCCGAAGGGCACCCGCGTCGCCTTCTACTCTAAGTGCTTTACTTTCCCTTCGAGGCTCATCAGCAGGGTTTCGACCTTCAGCTGTGGATGGTGCTCGGTGAGTTGCTTTCGAAACTCTGCCATCACGACACGGTGAAGCTGCTTCTCGCCTTTGGAGCGATGCTTGAAGTAGCCGTAGGCTGCACTGGCGGCACCGCAGTCACGGTGGTTGATGACGATGACTTTGCGGATCGAGTGCAACTCGAGCGAGATGCTCAGATTGTCCCAGAATGTCTGGCTCCAAGCCTGGAACTTTGGAGCCACCACGCCGATGGCGGCGCCAGCGATTGTGACTTGGCTATATTTGCCTTCAAGATTCCCCCTTTCTTTGTCGTTGAGGTACTCGTAGACGGGTTTCTGCATACGTGGGTCGATACAGCCTAGCACCAACGCTTTGTACTTCTTCTTGCCGTCGACTGGTGGGCAATCGAGACTCTGAGCGGTCGGATCGTCGTTGCAATCACAGGCTGGGGCGGAGGCGTCTGGGGTCTGATTCTTTTCATCCATTGGGGTTGACTCCTTTGATCCTGGGTATTCTAGGTCATGCAAAGGGCATCTTTGTAGCGAAGTGTGGGTTTCATCGAGGCACTATTCGACGCTATCGGAGAAATCATGTAGGCTAGTGATCTCATCGAAAAACAGTCCTCGAACACGGAACTAGTGGGCATTCGGGCGTAGGGCCCACGACCGTTGCAGAGGAAGCTCTTCGGCTTTCTGGATGATTTAGGCGTGCTGAACCGGATATCGCGATCTAGCCGAATACTTTGGGGAGCAACGTCTGTGCCAACAGAGACGATGGGCGCAAATGGCAAAGAATCTCAGGCCCTTTGGAAGGAGCGCCTCGTTTCGGGCGTTGGACGATGTCCAGGTCGTGTTCGAGTCACGTCCGAATGATGCATATGATGTCCGGACGTGAATGGTCGTCCTGTAGATCGTCGACCGAAATCTCTTGAGAGGCAAATCTCGCAGAGCGTGATACTGATCCTTTAGTTGGCATCCTATTTGCTGGCTTTTGCTGTCGAAGCCCAGTAATTCCAGCAGCTCGTCGTCTGATGGGATGAATCTGAGAGACAACATACTTGGAGAACTCATGTCGAACTCAAGGCAAGTAAGCGCAGTGCCGATCCCGCCTAAGGATATAACAGTTTTTATCGAAAAGATCGAAGATAGAGCCGGGCCGGCGTTCTGCTGTGGTCATGTAGATCCGGGTGACGATGTGGGCTTCACTTCAGATATAGGTTTCGGAGGGGAAGTGTCATTCGGTGATAATTCTCCATTTGATCAAGAGCCGATCCCTTTGGATGGGCAAAGTTCAGCCTTGCTGACTGTGAAAGAAAAGGAAAAGATACGTGGCCATTTCCCATTTACCTTTAAGGGTGATGAGCAGCCCCTGGAAAGACATCATCGGTTGTGTGTCGATTCGGCGGGGTCGGGTCTCCTAAGGGGTAATTTGAGGTTTTATTTCAAGAGAGATCATACGGTTATGGGGATTGATTATGAGAATTTTGGAGGGGTCAAGTCTGTCTCCATTAGGAATGATTATGGCGATTGGGTGAATTTCAAGGTGAATTATTTTTCCATGCCTATTTGGCTGGGTAAAGGGAGCACGATTCGAATTGACACTGAAGGACTCTGCGTTCTATCCCTGTCCGAATTAATGGGGGAAGGCCCGCTGCAACCTGGTGGTACTACGGGGGTGGATATTTTCTGTCGTCCTTGGTGTGATCCAAGGGACCCGAAACCGAGCCGATGAGGTTCACGAATTCGCCTTCTAGGCGGAGGACTTCACGTGATTCCGCTACCCGCTTGAGGGCCTCTGCCAAACTATGACGCCCCGATACGATGGCTTCGCTGAAATCTCGGTCAGTCATGCGGAGCCATTTAGCCCGCTCTAGGTGCCATCGTGCGTCAGCGAGATGAAAATCAATCACCAAATCCTCCAATTCTAGCGCTTGGTCGAGGAAGTCGCGGGCACGCCTCAAAGCTTCCATAGGGTCTTCGCCCATCTTTCTTAGCTTCTGTGCTTCGAGAGTCATCAAGCGGCCGAGAGATCGATAAGCTTCGGCATAATTCACGTCGAAGCCGAGAATCTCTTCGAAGATGCCTTCGGCTTCCAGGATATGAGAAGTGGCGGCTAGGAGTTGGCCTCGATTGACTTCATGCTCGGCTTGCAGACGTTGTACGCTACCGAGACAAAGTAAAGTCTGCGGGCGAAGCCGGGAGTCCTGCGAACGTCGACAAAGATCGCCTGTCTCCGTCAGCTGAGACGTCGGGTCGAGCCCTTGCCGCAGAGCATATTTGCCTTCGAAATAGATCGTCCAGGCCAGATTGAGCAAGGTGTCCGGCTGGTCTGGTGCTAGGCTCAACGCTTGGTTATAAGCCTGATGAGCTTTGGAGAAAAACGGAGCAGGATCGTCTCCACGGGTGTGCGCAGCTATGGCTCTCAAATGGAAGAGCTCTCCCAGGCCTACCCAGGGCTGGAAGCGATCAGGAGCAAGCTCCGTCGCCTTCTCAAAATCGTCTTGGGCCCGCTCGGCAAGAGCGTCGTCCATGATCGGACGTGAGAGATCGCCATCCTGGGCTAAGCGAACCCGACAGCGACCAAGGTAGTAGAAGGGAATCAAGTTGTCGGGGCGCAACAGATGAGCTTGCTCCAAGATTTCGATCGCCTGACGGAGCAAATCTCGTGGATCCGTGCCATCGATACCCGCGGCCTTGAACAGAGCGATGCCGAGGTGTGTCAGGGCGGCAAAAGGAGCGGAATGTACCTCGGCTGCCGTGCGATAGGCGGCAATCGCATCCTGATAGGAACCGAGCGCCTCCTGGCCGCGTTCGGCCCTTTGGGCGGCGACAACCATGCGCAGAGTGCCGACAGCCGTATAGTAGGCATACTCTCGGTCTTCGAGTGCTACCCGATCAAATGCCTGTGCCGCTTGCTCGAAGTGCGCTGAGGGATCCTGCCCTCGAAGCTGCTGCCAGTGGGCTAGCATTTCATGAGTTTGACCGAGCTCAAACCACACGGATGAGGTTCGCCCGCTGAGCTCCAAGGCTCGCTGGCCGGCTTCAAGGGCGTTTGCCAAGGCCGCGCCGGGATCCTGTGTCAGACCGATATGGTGATTAGCTGCTGCCAATTCGAGGCGTGCGGTCCAAAGCCAGGTTTCGAGCCCTTCAGGATCGATCTTTTGAGCTTTGCTGAGGCGCTCCCGAGCATCTTCGATCAGGGGCTCCACCTTTTCGATAGGCACTAGGCCCATTTGAACCAGCAGAGCGATCGTTTGGGCGTCGTCGAGCAGGAGAGCAGCATGGCTTGGTGCAACCGCTAAGGCTCGCGCATAAGCATCCCGCGCTTCTTCGAGACGGCGCCGCGCTTCGCCTTCGGTATCACCGCCGACGGCTAAGCTCGTCCCCCAGCTACGCCGAATATCCCCTTCCAGACCGAGGCGCTCATACGCCCAGGCCGGCGCGGGCGGAGCGTTCAAGAGAAGGTCGAGGGCGGCTTCGGGCTTGCCTTCGTGAAAAAGAAGCAACGCGTCGAGCTCGACAGCGTCAGAAGCTTGGGGCGTCCGACCGCTGGTCAGGAGATCCCGCGCTGGCTCTTCCAGGGTTCTCTGCCACTGTTGTTGCTGCTCACCCGTCTTGGCAAACATGCTTTCGAGGCGACTCGACAACTGCTCACGCAACGATTCTCGACCGCCAGGGTCACGAATTCGTTCTAGAGTCGTCAGGCGATCGCGATAAAGCTCCGACAGAGTACGCCCTAGATCGGCAGCTATCTCGGCATTCTCCGGATCCAGATCGTAAGCCGTCTGCAAAAAGCCGCGGGCCGTCTCCAACTCATCAAGCGCGAGGTGCCCGCGACCTAGCGCATGGGACGCAAGTGCCCGCACCACTGGATCGCGGTCGTCGAGACTCGGACGGATGGCGTCCAGACGGGCCCGCAACTGAGCCTGGTCCTCCCGCGCGTCGTGCAGCGGCACGAGATGGGAATAACGGGCCAAGGCCTCGATCTCCTCCACCTGGGCACCGAAACGCCGCGCCGCTTCCTGTCGCTCCTCCGATAGCCAGGCCGACCAACCGCCCCAAGCCAGCGCCGCCAAGGCCACCAAGGACGCCGCCGACGTTGCCCGCACCGCCACTCGATGGCGTCGCATCCATTTGCCGAAGCGAATCCAACGGGTGACGGGACGCGCCTCGACCGGCTCGCCGGCCAAATAGCGCCCCAAATCTTCGGCCAAGGCTCGCGCCGAGTCATAGCGCGCGTTCTTGTCCTTTTCCAAACACTTGAAAACGATCGCCTCCACCTCCGCCGGCACCTCTCCCGACGGCAAGCGATCCGGCTCTTCCTGCGCGATTCGGAACAGCAGCGGCGTGCCTTCACCGAGGTGAGGCGGACGATCGGTCAGGAGTCGATAGAGGGTGGCACCGAGGGCGTAGACGTCGGTGCGCCGATCGAGCTGCGCGCTCTTTCCCGCCACCTGCTCCGGCGCCATAAAGGCCGGTGTACCGACGATCTCACCCGACGCGGTCAACCCCTCGCCCTCCATCGGCCGGGCGATACCAAAATCTAGAACCACCGGCCGAGCCGGTGCGTCCGACGGGCTCTCGACCAAGATATTGGCCGGCTTCAAGTCGCGATGAATCAGCCCTTGCTGATGGGCGGCATGGACCGCGTCCGCCACCTGCCGCAGGAGATCCAATTTATATTCCAGCGACGCCCCATCCACCGCTTGGTCCAGGGCCACGCCGTCGAGGCAGGGCATGACGAGATAAGGCTCCCCGTCGTGCTGGCCGACTTCGAAGATCGGACAGATCCCGGGATGTCCGAGGGTGGCTTGCAGACGAGCTTCGCGCAAGAAACGCTGGCGTGCCGACAAGTCCGCCGTCAGCAGACGCTTGATCGCCACCTGCCGTTCGAGCTGGGGATCCCAAGCCTCCCAGACCTGCCCCATACCCCCTTGACCCAGCTGACGCTCCAAACGAAACCGGCCGAGCTGCTCGTCGTCGGGTCCGTCGGACGGCTGCGCCCGGGGACCGGAACCAGGACCGTCGGCTGGAGATTCGAGGGTTGCTCCGGGGTCGTCGACGTCCGAGCGAGCCAGCGTGGTCTTAAGCTCAGGGTTCATTGGCTTCCTCCCGGAGTCCTAAATCCGTCAGGCGACGACCAAGGGCCCGTTTCGACACCGACAGAACGTGGGCCGCGTCGATCAAGCTGCCGTCGACCTGCGCCAAGACCGAGACCAGCTCTTGCGGCGGAATGTCCGTGGCCAGACGCAACGTCGGATGCCGACGCACCCGCTTGTAAAGCGACGGCCGACGAATACCGAGCCGCCGCGCCGCGGCCGCGGGCTCGAAGTCGCAGGCCTCCATCGCTTCCTGGACCTCGTCGTCCGTCAGCTCGGACGGGCGGCGGAAGACGCGGTCGCCCGCGGACGCAGCGTCCCTAGCCTGCAACTCGTTGGCGGTATCGGACTCAGGATCGTCGACAGATCCTGTGGAAGGCAACTCGGAGACCGGTGTCGATGTCGTCTCCTCGGTCCGCCCCGTCAAGCCCGAGTCCGAGGCTGCGGGCGAGGTTGGTGACTCGGTCTCGAGGCGGGACCAGAACGCGGGACTGGCTCGAAGCTGCCCCTCACCTCGACTGTCGATCACCAACTGACGAACGACGTTGGCTAGCTGCCGCACATTGCCCGTCCAGGTCTGACGGGCCAGGCGGGCGATCAAGTCGGCCGGCAGCCAAGGTGGATCGTCCCCGGACGGACGCCGCAAATAATGCTCCTCCCCCAGCTCCCGCAGCACCGGACGGGCCAGATGAAGGAATAAACGTCCGATGTCGTCCCGCCGTTCCCGAAGCGGCGGCAGCTCCACCACATACGCCGCCAGACGATGCAGCAGCGGCTCCTTGAAATCGCCACGCTTCGACCGGGCCGCCAGATCCGAATCCGTCGCCGCCAGGAGACGCACATCCACAGGGATCGGTTGATGGGAGCCCACCGGCACCACCTGACGGGTTTCCAAGACCCGCAGCAATATCGACTGCACCTCTTCGGTGGCTTCGCCGACCTCGTCGAGAAAAAGGGTGCCGCCGTCGGCGGCACGGAAAAACCCTTCGCGGGCGACATTGGCGCCGGTGAAGGCGCCTTTGGCGTGACCAAACAGCTCGGACGCCGCCAAGGCCGGCGACAAGACCCCCAAGTCCACCGCCACGAAAGGTCGCTGGGCCCGTCGACTCTGGCGATGCAGCGCCCCGGCCACCAGCTCTTTGCCGGTGCCAGACTCCCCGCGAATCAACACCGGCCACTCGAGATCCGCCACCCGATCGACCGCGCTTCGCACCTCCATCATCGCCGCGCCGGCGCCGATCATCTCCCCGGTCGGCGGCTCAGACTCCGCGGCGGTGAAGGACGACTCCGGCATGCGATGCAGCAAGAGGGCGAGGCGTTCGGATAGCTCCAGGGTGACCCCGAGGGTCAGACGATCCTCGGCCACGAAGGCGGCTTCCTCGACCAAGCCGCCGTCCAGCTTCAGCTCTGTCGAGCTGGCACCTCGAATCAGCTCCAGGCCGCCATCGACGGCAGCGATCGTCCAGGGCTTGCGGCTGAGGAAAGGATCGTCGAGGGGGCGATCGTTCCAAGGCGAGCCGAGCGGGGCAAAGCGTGGCGAGTGGCGCCCTAGCTCGAATCGATGGCCAGAAGCCCCACCCGTCAGAGCGGTACGCTCTCCCACTCGAAGCGGGTCGGGGTGCGAAAGCACTGTCAAAACGACCACCGCCGAGGGTGCGGCCTGCGTCGGACGCTTGGGCGGCCGTCGGGTCGTCTCGTTGTTTTGGGATGGCCGATGGCTCATGCTGCCCCCCAAAATATTCATTGGTGTGAGTCGGAATGTCTCCTGATGATATCTGGTCGTCGAATCTCAGGAGCATTCCAGTGCTCATCCGGCCTTTTTGAAATCGCAAGAAGCGTTCCCGCAGCTCATCCGAAGCTTTTCGAAATGACACGGGCCCTTACGTCAGCTCATCAAGACCTTTTGGAAATTGCACGCATCGAAGATGAGGCTCATCCAGAGCGCGTGAACTTTCACGGGACGAAGATGAGCCTCATCACCGCGAGTGCAATTTTTCAAGAGTCGAGGATGACGTCACGGAAGGCTTTTTGACTTTTCTCAGACCGAGGATGACGTCATGGAAGGCTTTTTGACTTTTCCCAGACCGAGGATGACGTCATGGAAGCGTTGTTGACTTTGCCCAGACTGAGGATGACGTCATCGAAGGCTTATTGGCTTTTCCCAGATCGAGGATGACGTCATGGAAGCGTTGTTGACTTTTCCCAAGCCGAAGATGGCGTCATCGAAGACTTGTCAACATTCCAAGGAGGGAGGATGATGTCATGGAGGCTTGGTCGATCTTTCAAGACGCGAGGATGAAAGCATTCACCTGATCTGGCCGATGTCAGGATCGCAGATGAGGCCGTGGCAAGACGATCGTTCTTTTCAGGCCGGGCGACTCAAGGCTCAATCGCCGAGCTGAAGAATAGCGGTAGCTCTGGACGCTCCGGCAGGGTGTTCGACAGGTAAAGGCTCTCGAGCTGCGGATGGTCGTAGAAGCTCTCGACCGCCAGCTCGTAAGGACCACCCTCCGCTCGACGGCTCACCGGCAGAGCCTCGCCGTCGGCGAGCACTCGGTGCACGACTCGAATCTCGGCCTTCTCATAAGCGCCAGCCAAGACCTCGTCCACCCGATACTCGTAGACCGCGAGAGCGTCGCGATACGGGGTGATCTCTTCCAGGCTCGGCGTTCGCGAGCGACCGGTGAGCGTCGCCCGCAGACGGATCGCCTCGATGGGTAGACGCTCGGCCAGGCGACGGGTGGCGCGACGGTAGCTTTCTGTGGCTTCGTCTTCGCTCAGCGCGCGATCGTAGATCGCGATCGCTTCGAGGGTACCGTGCCACGGGCGTTCGGCTTGCCATTCATTGCCGAACACCAGAGGGCGTGCTCGCCAGTGAAAGAAACCGTCTTGAACCGCGTCGGTGTCGAGGGTCTTTTCGCCGTTGAGCCAGGCGATCATGCGCCCCGGCGTGTAGGTCACCAGCACGTGGGTCGGACGGCCCGCGACCAGCGGGCCGAGGTCGAGCTGAGGCTTGCCGGCGTTGGGCCCGGTGGTCGCGGTGCGCAGACGCCACACCAGGCGGTCGCCTTGCTGGCCGAGGGTGAGGTTGCGCGAGCGAAGATTGCTCGAAAAACTGACGATACGCGCCATCTCCGCAGTCGAGCCGTCGCGGGGGGTGAGCGTCGCTTCGAGGGTCAGCTCGTTGGTCCGGCGGGCGCCAGCAAGCACCCCGAGCACGCTCGCATCATCGGCGAAGAAGAGGCCACCGGCCAGCTGCATGGCGTAGTGACGGTCGAGCCAGGCGCGACCCTGGGGCGTCAGCAGGCTGACGCGCGGCTCCCCGGTCTCCGGATCCTGGACTTCGTTGAGGGCGTCATCGCTTTGCCATAGGAAGAGCAGACCTCTTGGATCGACCGGCCAGGCGGGTGGATCGACTTCGAGCTCGACCGCGAGCATGGCGTTGGGCTGTTGGGCGTGGTCGCGCACGCCGTCGAGCTTCAGGGTCTCGAAGGTCGTCAGCTCCTCGGCCAGTTGGACGTTCAGGCTGCGGCTGTCCGCTCCGGGCTCGAGCCGCTCGATGGAAAGGCCGGAATCGAAGGTGGCGCGGGCGGCCTCGAGATCGACGGGTTCGTTGAAGCGGATCACGACGGTCGACGCCCCGCCGACCGCGTCGCGACGCACGGTGACGCTATCCACCCGCGGCGGGGCCGCCGGTCGCACCCGCACAAAGCCGCGGAGGACCTCCTGGTCGCGGGTCGCTTCGATCGGATAGGTGCCGGCTTGCTCGAAGGTGTGCTCGACGGCACCGCCGGTGACACTGGAGACATCATCGCCAAACGTCCAGCGCCAGTCGTTGCCATCGGGGGCGGCAAAGGGGACGGTGAGGGGGGCTTCGCCGAAGTGGCGACCGAGGGCGAGGGGGCGGGCGTAGACGTCGGGGAAACGGTCGCTCCCCGGGTCCGTGGTGGCTTGCCAGGCGTCGCTCAGGACTTCCAGGGTATCGGGGTCGACGGCGGCGACGAAGACATCGTAGTTCGAGGTCTCGTGCTCGTGTTGATCGGGGGAAGCGGCAACCGCGAGCATCGTCGAGTCGTGGGAGAGATTCGGAAAGTAGAGGTAGCCCTGACCCGTGGGCAAGCGCGGGTCGCTCTTGGCCAGGACTTCTAAGGTGCGGCCGCTGCTCAGCTCGACGGCGCGGATCGGCCCGCCGGCGCCGGCGACCCAGAAGCCCCAGCGCCCGTCATAGGAAAAGTAGGGCTGGCAGCCGCCGAGCACCCGCGCGGGCTGGATGCGTCGACCGCCCGAGTCATAAGTCGAGAACGACGGCCGACCGGTGGTGGCGTGGGTCAGGCGGCTGTTGATCAGCCAGCCGTGCCGCTCCTCCCCCTGGTCGATCAGAGGTTGGGAATCCCCACTTTCGACGTCGAGCTGGCGGGTGACTCCGTCGCCATCGATGTAGATCAGCTCGGACGCGCTACGCCACACCGCCGCTCGATGCTCGAAGTAGGTACGGGCTTCGTCGGCGATCCTTTGGGGGGCGCTCTCGGCGTCGGGACGGAGGTCGAGCAATTGCATCGGTCCGGAAGCTCCGGACTCGGGATAGTTCGTCGTGCCCTGAGGCAGGCTCAAGTAGGCGAGACGCTGACCGTCCGGGGAGATATGAGGGCAACAGTGTTGGCGATCCCCCTCGTCCGGCGTCAGCTGACGGGGCGGGGAGCCATCGAGATCGCGAATCCACAGTCGCCAAGCGCCCGTGCGATTCGATTCCCAGACCACGAAGCCCTGGCCCGGCGGCTCAGGAATCACGCTCTGCTCGGCGCCGGACGTCAAAGCTGGCCGGGCGGGTGATGCGGCGGGAGGCTCCGCAGCACAGGCAGTCAAAACGAGTAGGGAGATCCCTACGTGAATGACCTTTCTCATTGTTTGCGGAGCAAGAAGCTTCAGGGGGTGAGACGAGTTAGCTCCTGAATGTGGTCGAAATGAGCATCACGCGCCAATAGCTGCAGCCTATGGCGAGTACAGAGGCTGGCTATCAGGCCATCACTGGCGGGAATCGTTATTCCTCGCCGTCGTAAGCTGGCGAGTTGATTTCCAGCTGCAATGAAGTCTTGACGTTCGGTTTCGACGTAGTTCAGGGCCTGAAGTAGATTTGTCAAGGATCGGCGCTCATGTGGGCGAACCCCCTGGAGCAACTCAAGCTCAACGGTACCGCAAAGAACGATCCGATCTTCATCCAGAAGCTGATCGATACAATCCCCGACCCTACCTGTCGTATGTCGAAAATACTCGATCCAAGCGGAAGAGTCGACCATGACGTCAGCCATGGAGTGACTCCACCTCCTCGACTTCGAGCTGGCGCAGTTCGTCAAGATCTCCGGAAAAAGCGACTTTGCCTCTTAGGGCTTTGAGCCGTTCAATCTTCTTACGACGTAACCACTCGCCAAGGGCTTGATTGATGGCTTCTGTGCGGGTCTTGGCGCGTGTAAGTTGCATCAATTCACTGAAGATTGCATCGTCGATGGTGATTGTCGTGCGCATCTACAAGATCTCCATGATGATTCACTCATGTTCACCATTTTAGAGTAAGAGATAGCATCAAACAAGAGGGTTTCTAGATGCTATCTTTGGAAGTCAGGCTATATGCTTGAGTCTGGCTTCGACACGCGGAACTATGAAAAGCCGATATTGTTGCCGGGGAGAGACCACGACTCATGCTCGAGATGCTACCGAAGAAAGGGTTGCTGGCGAGCGCTGTGGCGACGCTGGCGGTCGGCACGGCGTGCTTTCTGGCGGTGATGCACATGACGTCCGGCTACCTCTTTCGCAACGATGGTGCGGGCTATTTCATCCTGACGCAGTCGATGGTGCTCGACCTCGATACCGAGGTGCTCGACGACTACTTGGAATTCGATGCCCGAGTGCCGCCGGATTCGCCAGCGATGTCGGGGCTACGCACCCGACGGGAGCCGAATCCCGAGCGCGTGATTTTTCCGTGGCCGATCGGTTCCGGGCTGGTGATGGTGCCGTTCTATGCCGTCGGCTACGGGTTGGAGTGGCTGATAGCCCGAGCCAGCGGCCGTTCGCCGGAGGCTGACGGCCTTCTGCCGCAGCTTTTCTTCGGCTACGGCTCTCTGTTCTACGGCTGGCTCGGGTACTGGGCGAGCTTTCTCTGCTGTCGACGGTTCCTCGGGGCGTCCGGCGCTGCGGCCATCGTCGCGGCGGCGATGCTAGCCGGCCCGGCGGTGTTTTATATCTTCATCCATCCGACCATGGCCCACGCTTCCTCCCTCGGGTTGACGGCGCTCTTCCTCTTTCTGTGGTGGCGATGCTGGGAGGGCGAAGCGAAAGGCCTGAGGAGTTGGCTCGGGCTCGGGCTTCTCTTCGGTCTGTTGATCATCGTTCGCTATCAGAACGTCGTCTTCGGAGGGTTCCTGTTAGGGCTTCTGTGGCGACAGTGGCGGCGCGGTTCGTTGCAGATGGCACTGCGCACCGCGGTCGCCCTCGCCTTGGCAGGCTTGGTGCCATTGTCACTGCAACTCGCGCACTTATCGACCCTCCACGGCTCGATCACCGGTGGCGACGACTGGCAATCTGACGAAGGCCTGACCCTGGGACGCAATCCAATGGATCTGAGCTCGCCGTTTTTCGTCGACGTGCTCTTCTCCTGCCAGCATGGTGCCATCACCTGGGCGCCGGTGGTCGGTCTCGGTCTCCTCGGGTTGCTGTGGGCGGCAAGGGGCTCCGCCTGGGCTCGGTGGTCGATCCTGGTCGTGTTGGTCGACGTCTACCTGATCGGCTGCCTGCGCGGTCCGCCCGAGCTGATGGCGTCTCTCGACGCGCCGCCGAGCGCCGATGAAACCCATTGGTCGGGTGGCCATGCCTTCGGCATGCGCTACCTGACCGAGATCGCGCCTCTGATCGCGCTCGGCCTGGCCGCCGGGTTCCAGCGCTTGAAGACCGATCTGGGGCGTCGTGCGCTTTCCGTCGTGCTCACCCTGCTGGTGTTCGGAAACGGCCTGCTGTTGCTCGCTTACGGTAGCGGCGAGATCAGTCGCGTCGGCTGCGTGACCTATGGCGAGATGGCGTCGGGAGCGGGTAGAGCTCTCGGACGACTTCTGCCATGACCATCCGTCTCGAGGGTCTTGGATGTAGGGTGCGCATGGCGCACCTGGGTGCATGGCGCACCTGGGTGCATGGCGCACTTGGGTGCGCGGTGCACACCCTACTGAGAAAGGGTTCAGGAAGCGCCGAGCTCGAGCGCCACGATCTTCTCCTTGTCGCGCAGGTAGAGCCGGGTGCCGGCGAGGGTCGGTGGCGTCCAGGCAGGCCGCTCGAGCAACGAGACCTTGGAGTGGACGGTGAGCTTTTCCGGGCTCAGGGTGGCGAGGGTCAGGGTGCCGGTCTCGTCGAGCAAGAGGGTCTTGCCGTCCGCCACCAGCAGGTTGGCCTCGGGAAAGCCACGCATCTTCCAGGCTTCCTCGCCGGTCTTCACATTGTGGGCGACCAGGAAAGAGCCGCTGGCACCGTAGAGATGATCACCCAAACGCACCGCGGTGTTGTGAAAGATCTTGAGCGTGCGTTCGCGGGCGATCTCTTCGACGCTGACCTTGCCCTCCTCAGCCACCAGGCGCAGGGTTCGACTGCCGCCATCAGCCTGGGAGCTGACGAACATCAGACCGTCGTCACCCCACCATGGGCCAGCGCAGTTGTTGCTGTATTGATTCTTGTGCGGGTAGCGCCAGCGGACTTCGGAGTCCGCCAGACTGACGCCGACGATCTCTTTCGAAGCCATGAACACCAGTTGATCTTCGCCTCCGAGCTCGATGACGATCGGGGAGGCGTAGCTGATGTCGAGCGGCGGCGATTCCCAAGCCACTTCACCGGTCGCGAGGTCGAAGCCTAAAACGCCGCGCTCTTGACTGCCGGTCAGGACGAGCGCTAGATCGCCGTAGGCGATCGGCGCCGCGGAATAACCGAAGCGCTGCTGCTTGCCGCCGAAGTCTTCGACCAAGTCATGGGACCAGGCGACTTTGCCGGTCGCAGGGTCGAGGGCGTGGACTCGACCGGTGAAGCCGACGGTGATCAGTCGTCCGCCGGCGAGCAGCGGCGTGGCATTGGGCCCGAGGCCGAATTCGATCCTCTGATCGGGAAAAGGCGCGCTGGCGTGAGTGTGCTCCCACTTCGTCTTGCCGGTGTCGGCGTCGAGGGCGGCAGCGACGTCGTGGTCGTCGCGGCGAAAGGCGACGTAGAGATCGCTTCCGGAAGCCAGCACCTGAGAGTAGCCGCCACCCAGTGGTCGCTGCCAGAGGATCTTCGGACCGTCTTCCGGCCACTCGGCCGCCAGGGAGGGCCCCTCCTCGAGGTGGAAGTCGCGGTTGGGACCGCCCCACTGAGTCCAGGTGAGTCCGTCGGTCGACGACGCGGGGGCCGACGAGACGGTGGCATCGGTCGCCGTCTCGGACGCCGTAGATTCTGGTGTCTCAGATTCTGGCGTCGTCTCGGCAAGGCTCGAGACGGCCGCTGCCCCGAGCAGGCCAGCGGTGATCAAGATCATGGTCGTGTAGAACGCAGGCTTGAGCAAGCTTGCGAACGGAGCTGGAGTCGAAGTCAGTTTCATGGTGGCCCCCTGTGTTTGAGACCGGGCAAGCTTACCCGAAGATAGACAGCGTCTGAATCACGAAGGAGGAGGCCAAACGGCGACTCGGTACCGAAGAGGTCTGGCGACGGGCCTGGACGAGGCCGTGGATCGCTGTCGTTGGTCGCTCTCGGACGACGTGGTATCCTCGCCATCCATCGACCCAACAGGAGAAATTTGATGAAAAAGCTCGCCTACGTGTCGCTTTTCGCTTTGCTCTTTGCCGTCGCTTGTGCCCAGGAAGAGCCGCCTGCGGAGCCAGCACCGGAACCGGCCGCTCCGGAACCTGCTCCGGTAGCCGAGCCGGAACCCGCGCCGATCGCTTCGGCGGTGTTGCTCAATCCCGCGGGGGAAAGGGTCGGGACTGCGATCTTCGAGCAGACCGAGGGCGGCGTGACGTTGCGAGCCGAGGTGATGGGAGTCGAACGGGATGGCCCACACGGTTTTCACGTCCATGAGAACGGTGCGTGTGCGCCGGACTTCAAAGCCGCCGGCGGCCACTTCAATCCGAAGGGTACCGACCACGCCTGCCCGCCGGAGCCCGTGCGGCATGCCGGTGACTTCGGCAATATCGAGATCGTCGAAGGCAAAGGCATGCTCGAGATCACAAGCGACCTGGTGACGGTCGACGCCGGCGAGATCTCGGTGGTCGGCCGAGCGGTGATCCTCCACGAGGGTACCGACGACTGCGTCGCCCAGCCCACGGGTGCTGCTGGCGCGCGTCTGGCCTGCGGCGTCATCGGGCTCGGCGAGCCGGCCAGTGAAGGCGACGCCGGCGAAGGCGAAGCGGGCGGCGAAGACGACGCCTCTTAAGCTCGCCGCTCCAAGTTGTCGACGCTCGCCAACCCGCAGCCATCGAACCTCTGAGGAGACGCCTTGAGCCGACTCGAACTTTATCGCCAGCACCTGGAGACTCTCGACCGCTATCTGCAAGCCGCGCTCGAGCACAGCGGCCGGCAGGGACTACCCCTCGACGGGGTGCTCTTCCATGCCGGTCGTCAGGAGACCTACCACCGGGACGACGAGGTCATCGTCTTTCGGCCGACGGCTCATTTCCGCCATTGGGTGCCGCTCGACGGTCCGGAGCACGCGGTGCTGGCGCGCCCGGGGCGACGGCCTCAGGTGGTGCGAGTGCAGCCCAAGGACTATTGGTACGACGTCTCACCGCCGCCGCCGTCCTATTGGGAAGCAGCGGTGGAGCTCGAAGAGGTGGAGCGCTTCGAGGACGTTACCGACGTCCTCGGGTCTTTGGACCGCATCGCTTATGCCGGCAATTCACCGGCGGCCGCGGCGCAGATCGGCATTCCGGAAGCGCGGGTCGAGCCCGAGGCGTTGATGGCGACCCTCGACTGGTATCGGGCCTACAAGACCGATCATGAAACGCGGGCGATCCGCGACGCCGCTGAGAGCTCCGCCGCGGGTCACCGAAGGGCCCGCGAAGTGTTTCTCGCTGGCGGCACTGAGCGTGACGTGCATCGTGCGTACCTCGAAGCGGCGGATCACCTGGAATGGGAGATGCCTTACGGCACGATCGTCGCGTTCGATCATAAGGCGGCGATCCTCCATTATCAGCACAAGCGCGGTGCCGAGGCGGCGCCCGGGAACGTTCTGTTGCTCGACGCCGGGGCCGCCAGCGAAGGCTACGCGATCGACGTCACCCGCACCTGGGCTCGGGACGACGTCGATCCGGTCTTCGGAGCGTTGCTAAAGGGCGTCGACGCTTTCGAGCGCGACCTGGTGGCGATGGTGACGCCGGCTCGGCCTTATCTCGAAATCCATGTCGAGACCCACCGTCGGACGGCTCAATTGCTGGCGGAAACCGGCGTCGTCAAGTCCAGCGCCGAGGAGGCGTTCGAGCGCGGCGTCACCCGAACGTTCCTGCCCCATGGCGTCGGTCATCACATCGGTCTGCAAGTGCATGACGTCGGCGGCCACCAGGCCGGACCGGACGGCGGCACCGTCGAGCCACCGGCGGAATATCCCTTCCTGCGCAACACTCGTATCCTCGAGCCGGGCCATGTGGTGACCATCGAGCCGGGGCTCTACTTCGTGCCGACGCTGCTCGAGCCGCTGCGCGCGAGCGGCGAGGCGGAGCTGGTGGATTGGGAGCTGGTAGACCGGTTGACGCCGCTCGGCGGCGTGCGCATCGAAGACAATATCGTGTGCACCGACGGTGAGCCGATCGACCTGACCCGCGACCTGATCGCGGGCCCCTGAGGGAGCTCGGCGCCTCACGCACGACATGCGGCAGAGACGCCGACGCTCGCGAGGGCTCGCCGTTGGGCTGGCGATCGTCGCGGCGGGGGGCCTAGCCGCGTGTCGGGAGGAGCGTCCTGAGCCCCGGTCGATCGAAGATTCGACGGATTCGTCGCTGACTGCAACCCTCCTCGAGGGGCGTCGGCAACTGCTTGCGGGGGACGCGAGGGCGGCGGAAGCCGCTTTTGATCGAGCGTTGACGGCATCGAACAAGCCCCAGGAGGCGGCGGCGGATCACGCCGTCTTGGGACTCGGGGACGTTCTCACGCTGAAGGGCTTTTGGGCGCAGGCCCGAACTTCCTATGAGCAAGCGTCGGCGTCGGAGGAGTCGTCGATCGCCGAGGCCGCCCGGGCTCGTCTGCTGTGGCTCGATGCCCGCAACCCCTCCGGCGGTCAAGATCGCGAAGCGGCTCGCGAGCTTTTCGATCGAGGGCTCGACGCAGCCCGAGCGCTCGACGATCGTTGGTTGGAGGTTCGAATCGTCACCTCCCGCGCTGACCTGGCGTCGTTTTCCCGCGATCCCGAGGAGGTGTTGCCCGAGTTGGAGCAGGCCTTTGCGATCGCCGATCAAATCGAGGATGTGGTGGGTCAGGCGGCGACGCTGCGAGCCCGAGGGCAGATTCGCATGGAGCTTGGCCAGCTCGACGTCGCTACTGGACTTCTGACCGAGGCCCTGGTGCGGCTCGAGCACCCGTCGGCGCACAAGAGCCGAGTCTTACAGGATCTCGGCATCCTGCACTTCCATCGGGGCGAGATGGTCGCGGCCTTGACGCGCCTGCGGCAAGCGGCCCAGCTGTCGACCGAGCTGCCCCACGTTCAAGCCTATTGCCTAGGCTTGATCGGCACCCTCTACGGTCAGCAAGGCAACTATCCTCTGGCGCGCCAGGCCATGGAGCAGGCGTTGGCGACGTTTGAGGAGCTAAAGGACCGCAACGGCCAGGTGATGGCGCTCGAGAATCTGGCCCATCTCAGCACGCTCTTCGATCGGACGGATCTCGCCCGGGATTATTTCGCCCGCTCCTTGCCTCTGCACGAGCGGGTGTCTCCTCGGGCCGACCAGGCCGGAGCCTGGTTGAGCTTCGGGCGGATGGAGTTGGCCGCCGGCCATCTCGAGGGCGCCAAGCGGGCCTTGTTCAAGAGCCGGCGGCTAGCGGAGGAGAGTCCTTCGAGCCAAGTGATGGCCGAGGTTCGCCTCGGCTTGGGGGAGTTGCGCTTGCACCAGGGAGACGCGGCAGGGGCACTCGAGCTGTTGCGGCCGGCGTCTGAGGAGCTACCGCAATCGATCGCTGGTCGGGTGCTCGTCGGTCGAGCCCAGCGTGCGGTCGGCGCCACCGACGTCGCCCTCAAGACCTTTCATCAGGCAGTCCTGAAGGTCGAAGAGCAGATGGCTCAAGTCGCCGGTGGCGCGCCTGACCAGGAGCTTTTCCTGAATACGCGTTTCGACGCCTACGGTGAGCTGGTCGATCTGCTCGTCGAGCAAGGTGAGATCGGCCGGGCCTTGGCCTGGGCGGAGCGCGGCCGCGCGCATTCGCTACTCGCCGTTCAGCGAGAGTCAGAGGCCGCCCGTTCGGTCAAGGAGTCCGAGCTTCGGGAGGAGGAAGCGCTGATCGCGCAACTCGCGGAGTTGAACCAACAGCGGGTGGAACTGCAAGCCGAGGCCGAGTCTCGACCCGAAGCCGTGGCCAGGGTCGAAGACCAACTGCAGCGAACGCGTCTCGAGCTCGAAACGTTGCGTCGGGACCTGCTCGCCCGACTACGCCCTCGTCCGATGAGCGAGCGGAGAGAGCCCTCCAATGTGAGTACCGAGGGGCTCGCGGCGGACACCCTGGTGCTCGAATTTCTGGTGCTCGAATCCAAGACGTTGCTGTTTGCCCTGTGGGGAGGCGCTGACGGCTCGACCGAGCCACCGAGCCTGATCGAGATCCCGATGGGCGCGACAGAGTTGGCGAGCCGGGTCGACCGGCTCCGTCGCCATCTTGCCGAGCGCCATCCGAGCTATGCCGAGTCGGCCGATCAGCTCTACCGACGGTTGCTAGCTCCGGTCGAGCAACTGCTCCACGACGCGGGACGCATCGGCTGGGTGCCCGACGGCCCGCTGTGGGACTTGCCTCTGCAGGTCCTCGGACCGACCGCCGGTGAGGCGTTGGTGGATCGATACGACACCTTCGCGATGCCTTCCCTGAGATATCTCGCGGTGCTCGCCGAGCTACGACCGGCCCGGGCGTCTCCTCCCACCGCTCCTTCGCGGTCGGTGCTGGCGGTCGGCAACCCGACGTTTTCGGAAACCGCCGGATCCCTGCTCAGCGACGTGCGCGGCTTCACCACCCTCGGCGAGTTGCCGGACGCCGAGCGCGAGGCCCAGGAAATCGCCGCCCTCTACGGGCCGGGCAGCGAGGCGTTGATCGGCAGCGAAGCCACCGAGGCACGGATCAAGGCCGACGCTCACCGCTTCGGCACGCTTCACTTTGCCGCTCACGCCCTGCTCGACGACGGAAATCCGGCGTTCTCGGCGCTGGTCCTCGCCCCCGGCTCCGAGTCCGACGGCGAAGACGGTTTGCTCGAAGGGTGGGAAGTCGCCGGGCTCGGCCTCGACGCCGATCTCGTGGTGCTCGCCGGTTGCCAGACCCATCGCGGCCGGCTGGCTGCGGGCCGTGGGCTGATGGGGCTGTCCTGGGCCTTTGCCCGCGCCGGCAGCCCGACGATTCTCGCTTCCCATTGGGAGGTGGATTCCGCCGCCACCCGTCGGCTGATGGTCGAGTTCCATCGCCGGCGCAGTCAGGGCGAGAACGCCCCGGCGGCGCTTCGCCACGCCGCTCTCGCCCTGCGTCAGGACGAGAGGTTTCAGCACCCCTTCTACTGGGCGGGGTTTTCCCTGGTCGGCGACCCAGGGGAGGGCTCCTGAGCGGTTGAGGTCAGACGCGCGTCAGAGCGGGGGAGGGCGTGGTAGCGCCAACCAAGAGGCGGGCACGTCGTCGACCGCGCCGAAGGTCTCGACCTCGGCCAGCCCGCCGCCTTTCGAGCTTTTCATGACCCAGAGCTGGCCATTGACCACCACCGCGATGTCGGCGATGCGATCGTGATCGTAATGCCCGGGGACCGGTCGGCCGCCTTTGATCCTTCGGTCCACGTCATCCAAGACGTATCGGATCTCAATCTCTTCACTCGCCGTCAGGTACATTTTCCAGGTCCCGTCTTCGCCTCGATAGGTCGCGAGATCTGCCCGGCCGTCGCCATCGTAGTCGGCGGGCACCGGCTCTTCGCCCTCCCCGCCGAGGACCGCGATGCCGATCTCTTCGGTCGCGTGGTAGATCCACCAGGAGCTGTCCGCGGGCCGATAGACCGCGAAGTCGGCTTGGCCGTCGCCGTCATAGTCGGCGGGGACCTGGAGATCGCCTGCTTGACCCCAGGAAGGCAAAGTCAGGGTGCTGCCGTCCTTGCTGCGCTGCACCCACCAGTCGCCGCTATCGGGTCGAAAGATGGCGATGTCGGTGCGACCATCGCCGTCATAATCCATCGGCACCGGAATGTCGGTGCCCAGGCCCCATTGGACGACGGTCTGCAGCGAGCCACAGGAGTTCTCGATCCGCCAGTTGCCGGTGGTGGGTCGAAAGATGGCGACGTCGGTCTTGCCGTCGCCGTCGAAGTCGCCGGTCACCGGGGTGTCGTCGGTCAGTAGCCAGGTCCGAATCATTTCCGAACCGTCCTGCGCCCGCCATCGCCAGGTGGCGTCCGATGGGCGATAGACGGCGAAATCGGTTTGGCGGTCGCCGGTGAAATCGGCCACGGTATAAACGCCGCCCTCGGGGATCGCCGCCGCCCAGACGACGCTGGACTCACGGGGCGCACAGGCGGCTTGAAAGACTCGCAGGAAGTAGTCCCGCGGCTGACAGTCGGCCACCGATGTATCCAGGTAGAAGCTGGCGTCTCCCGCGAGGGTGTCCAGGTAGCCTCCGGCGGAGGGGCTATGGATCTCGATCTCGATCGCATCGGGCACGAGCTGCCACTGCAGGGCGATGACCCCCTGGCCGCTGGCATCAGCGATCAGCGGAATGGGGGACGAGCAGGGATCCTCAGCCGTCGCCGAGGACCCGATTCCAGCCAGCGAGAGGTAAGCGGTCAGGATCGCAAGGTGATGGGGGCGCAGGATAGGTCGTCGCATCAGCTGTCTCCTTTCTCTTTCCAGTCCATCGGATCTCGATTTGCAAAACGAAGCAACCCCAGGAGGGGCACTTTGGCCTCCTCCTGGGGATCTGAGCGCGATCGGGTGAGAATCAAGGAGCGGGCTGGAGAGCTAATCGCGGCACCGCCTGGTCACCCGATGTGCCGAAGCCCACTTCCAGAATGTTGCCGCTGGCGTGCAGCACATACCAGATGCCATTGCGAAAGATGCCGAGATCCGTCTCACCGTCGCCGTCATAGTCCCCCGGCGCGGCTTGGTCTCCATCTTGACCCCAATGGGTGGCGACCAAGCCGTCGGTGCTGCGCAGCGTCCACCAGTCGCCGTCGGTCGGCCGGAAGATGGCGCGATCGGTCACGCCGTCGCCGTCATAGTCTGCGGGTACCGGCAGGTCTCCGTCGGCGCCGAACTGGACGACGTTATAACCCCCCGAGCTTTCCAGCACCCACCAGTTGCCGTCCGTCGGGCGAAAGATAGCGAAGTTGGCCCGGCCGTCGCCGTCGTAGTCTCCCGGGACCGGGATATCGGTGTCGAGGCCCCACTTGGCGCTCTCGATCTGCCCGTCCCCACTGCGGACGACAAACCATTCGCCGGTGCCGGGGCGAAAGACGGCGAAGTCGGTGGTGCCGTCGCCATCATAGTCTGCGGGCACCGGTACGTCGCTCGGTAGGCCCCAGGGATAGACGATCTGGCCGAGGCAGGAGGCCTGGACCCACCAGGTTCGGGTCGACGGACGGAAAATTGCCGGATCTGCCTTGCCGTCACCGTCGTAGTCTCCCGGCGCCGGCCGATCGCCGATCGCTCCCCAACCCAGCATGCCGTCGTCGCCACCGCCGCTCGGGTGCCAATACCAGCTTTGATCTGAGGGTCGATAGACCGACAGATCGGTGGAGCCATCGCCATCGAAGTCGCCGACGACGTGGGTGTTGCCGGCGACCACGGGTGTGACGGTCACCGTGTTCGAGTCGCGGGCTGGGCAAAATCCGAAGATCGCGCGCACGAAATAGCTGCGAGCCTCACAAGCGACCGCTGACGTATCGCGATAAGAACTTTCGATCGCCGGGATGATGTCGAGAATCCCCGTGAAGGTGGCCGATTCGACCCAGATCTCGTATTCAAAAGCCGCGGGGATCGAATTCCAGTCGAGCAGCACGCTGCCGTCGGGGAGCGTCTCGGCGGTCAGCTGGACGGGGGGAAAGGGTGGGTCACAGGGATCGGGACTTGCCGCGGCGTCCGGAGCCGGCCACCCGGCGGTCAAGATCATCAGGACCCACAGATTCCATCTTTGCATCGTTTTCTCCTATCGCGTCATGAGAGACATCAGCCGTTTTAGGCTTGCTTCGCCGACAGAAGTAACGGCTCGAAATGGCGGATTGGCGACGCGCCGATCGGAATGATCACCGGTTTCGACTTCGCCGGGCACAATCCTTCGCTAAAGAAATAACGGCGACTTTGAACGTCCTGGCGACAGCGACGGCATTTCGGCGTTGGGGCGTCGCGTACACTCGGACGGTGGAGCTCGACAGTGGCGGCGTCTTTACCCGTTTGGCCCAGGCGATTCCGGCTCATGCGTCCCAGGAGCTGATGCGCTCGGTTTGGAGTGCGCTCGCCGAGGCGCTACGGGCTGAGCTACGGCGGCGGGGGCTGTGGACGTCGCCGCCGAGTTATCTGGGCGTTTTCGGTTGGGATCGTTGGGACGGCCGAGCCCGCAGTGGTCAAGGGGCCAGTCTGTTGCGTTCGGCCGCGGCTCAGGGGCCTTTGGATGAATTGGTCGCCGACTGTTTTTCTTACAACTTCGTCGATCGGCTGCGCAGCCTGCACGCCCAACTGCAGAGCAAACCGAGCATCGACGGGCTGGTGCTGCTCAACGTCCGGCATTTCGTCTATGAGCGGCAGCGTCGGCATGATCCGGTGGGATTTCGTGTCTTCGAGATCGTGCGGGAAGCGGTGGAGGAAAGCCTGAGCCGAGGCCTCCTGTCGACCTCGACCGGTCGCGAGCGAATCGCCAATTCGACGGTGTTCAGAGTTCGTGACCGTCAGGGTTCGGTGGTCGAACGCGAGGCTCTGGCCGAGGTCGTGGAGCGCTGGAATGATGATCTGCTGCCGGATCTGCTGGTGGTCGTCGGGCGTCGACGTCAGGCGGTGATCGAACAGTTGGTGGCGTGTTTCGAGGGGTTGGAGGGCGAAGGAATCGCACGCTTTCGCTTCAAGGACTTGATCGATCCGCTCAAGCACGATGCTCGGGCCCGCTGGGGGACTTTCCTGGCGCAGTCCTGTCGGCGGGCGGTGGTCGTCAGCGACGATCCGGAATCCGAAGCTGGCGAGACGATTCCGCCCGACGACTCGTTCGAAGAGCGTCAGAGCTTCGAATGGCTGGCCCGGGAAGTGGCCTCCAAGATCGAAGGCATCGATATCGACCCACGTCGGCGCGACTACCTGGCCCGGCTGTGGACCTTCTTGGCACCGACCGACGTCACCGGAGTCTCCGACCGCGAGGTGGAGCCCTCGCCCGTCGGTCAGAGGCCCTCCGGCCGCCGGGTCGAGAAATTGCTCGGCATTCCCCGCGGCCGGGTTCCCGAGCTGATGAACACACTCGGTGATCTGCTGACCCAGATCCGGGGCGGAAGGGCGAGCTCCGAGCTGCAAGAACGATGAGTGAACTTACCCACGAGGAACATCTCGAGCGTCTTCTCGAACGCGCTCGCCAGGCGGCGGGTACTTTTCACGGCGAGCCAGCCGGCAACGCGGATGAACCGCTCGAGGCCGGTGCCCTGATGAGCATTGCTGACACCGGCGAGGCTGGAGTCGAATGGGCCCTGCTAGCTCGAGACGGCGATCGGGTGTTGATCGCGCCGGCGGACTCCGCTCCCCACAATGGGGACGAAGATCTGCGGGGTGCGATTCGGAACGACGACGTCAGTGCCCCGCTTTGGCTGCGCTGCCGGTGGGCGCGCTGGCTTCCCGCGACGATTCTGGCCGACGCGAAGCGCAGCGGAGCTCTGGCGCCAGGCTCGGTGGCCGGAGCGCGGGCTCGAGCGGCAAGCGCTCGGTCTGGCGGCGTCGAGCTCGGCTCGGGCTCTCCCGGCTACCGAGCCTGGATCGAAAACGCGGTCCTGCCGTCGTGCGCTCGCCTCGACGAGCTGGC
>JAAAKL020000239.1:0-50085 GCA_010016065.2 Carybdea cf. marsupialis auct. non (Linnaeus, 1758)
TGAATATGTTGCCGAGGTCTTAACAAAATCACATAATTCTTATGCCCTGTGAAGTGACATTTCTGTCAAGTATATAGACTACAAATGATAATTACTTGGAGCAAGTGTGAAGAATTGAAAGATGTTTGTAATATGTTTTCAAAATTTATTTCAAGTCCTTCCGTAACGATAATAGTTTCATACTGTCAATGGGCTTTCGACAGATTGATGATCAGAATGACAGTCCTTCAATAGTCAAGTCACTTGGAGCTGAAAAGCTGATCTTCAAAGCTTTATAGAGCTAGACATTGATGACGACAGGTAAAGATTCGGGAGCATCATTCACCTAGCTCAGTTGATCGAGCATATTCCCCGAGTGCGTGGGCAACGGTTCGAATCGTGATGATGATATTTTCTCTATCGTCACGTAAAAATTATTTACAATGTAAGCGTTTTCCAATAACACGTGTACCGAAAATGTGTCACTTATGCACTTGCTATTTGCAACAGCTTGTTCTAATCCATACAATTCCTATTACTCTACAAGAATTTGTTCTACTTTCAATCTAGACGGCTGTTGTGACCAGTGCCTAGCGGAAAGGTGTAGCAACATGATTCCGTAACTCAAACCAAATTTTCCAGTTCTTTACCACTAATCAAACCTACCCTTCTCTTATTAACAGGTGCTTAACCCACTATATACATTCTCTACAATCCATCTGAATTTGATGTTATACCAAGACAATACATTCAGGTATAAGGCGAGCGATGCTAGTTGATGACTAGCGCCATTAGTTTAGATTGAAAACCAAAGACTGAGTATCTTTTCCAACGCGGTGAAAAATCTGGTACCTCTCTCTACGTAAATAAAAAGACCCTCTATTTTAAACTAAATAATAGTGGTCACGGGAAGTCACGAAGCACTATAATTGGAATGTACTTGCATTTCGAGAACTCGGCCAATCCCCAACTATGCCATGCTGACTATAGCTGCTTATGCATATATAAAGGGAAGAAGCAAATGTGGTTCAGTCGACATCAGCGACTTTGAATCATGAAAGAAGGCCATTCGGGTGATCAGCCATGTCAACGCTAAGGTGTCAAACCAGGTGAAACCGTCCTAATAATGTTATGTACCAGGAACAAAATATTGTGGACTGGCCTTTGAAAGACATAAAAAGCTAATGAGATTTTAAATTGAAGAGGATACTGGTTTTCATATTATATTTCAAAATTGTTCTATACCCACTTTTCATGACGTTTTTACGCATCTATAATATGTTCTTCATGATTTTATGATTACCATTGTTAAAAGAAAAGATGATTGCCCATGTTATGGTTACTGGCTTAAAAGTGAAACTGGATGTTTTTGTTTTTTGGGGGTTACTTCTAGGAACGGGTTACTTTTCTTCTGCGGATGACAATCTATTCATGCTTACTTTTTTTACGTACATTTCATGCTATTTTATGCTTGCTGTTCTTGCCATTTATGCATGTAGTTCCCCCCTCTGTCCTATCTCTCGAAACATAGTTTCCAACTTTACGAGAACAGATGACAGAGCACAGTACCTCCGGGATCGTGGCAGGCAAGCTCAGGTTCGGTTCGAACTCACGACACTCGGAGTGTGAGTCTGACACTCTACCATTACGCCACTACTGTGTACTGTGTTAATGCGATATACACGACATACGCTGCGAAAGCGGAAATCTTCACTGATTGGCTATTTTAGTTCTGCCATGGAAACCAGGTAGCAACCATGCGATGTTCACAAACCCGGTCGAAACATCAATATAATCTCAACAGCTGATCAACAAGTTGTGAGTTAGTCGGGTTTATCAAAATCCTCCCTTGAAGATACGAGCTATATCACAAAAATGGAACTCAAGTTTGCGTTTGGCTTTTTTTTAGATGCCAGGGTAATTGGGTACAATATTTCTGCGATAGTGCTAGCACTAATGGAAGGTAGGTCTTATAAAGTTGACCTTACGATTGACAGAAAGTGTTCAAAACGATCTGTGACTTGCCAATGTCCAAGAGACAATTTGGTATGTAGTCATATGGCAGCAGCAGCAATTCACGCTAACAACGAAAGACTGGCTTGCCCAAAAGTTGGATTGCTATGCCCAAAAAGCATAATAAGGATATGGGACTTAAAATTTTAAAAGATTTTTGCAAAACAAATCAGCCGGAGTATCGAGCAACAGCAAAATGTGTTAGCGAGCAGGACAAAAGTTTTTTCGTGCGCAAAGTTGCTTCTAGTAATGTAGACTGCCCATTTCGATGGTCATTATTTCCCGAGGTCGGGTCAAGTGACGGCCCCGTGGAACTTTTGCTAATATTAGCTAACAACCACTCCTTATTCGACGAGAAGGTGAAAGGTATTCCACGACAGCAGAGGTGGGTTGCAGAGAAAACAGAAGGGCAACGGCGAAGCTATTGGGGTATGTACAGACGCCTCCAGCTTACAGGTAGCAGTTTTGAGATGGTGTTAAGAGAACCTAAGGAAGGCTCAAGTCGTACTTTCCCTCCACCTTTCATCAAAGCGCTTAAAGGCGACTTTAACTTAGAAACGAAAGACCCCATAATTTTTGGGCTAGATGTACGAAGACGAGACATTAAAGGCTAATCTTGAGAAGACAGGACATCCAAGTATTTAAAGATTGGTGATCCCATGGTGCTCTGGAAATCAAATGCCTATTGATGTATAAAAATTTGACAACCGAAGAGATGATTCTGGAGCAAAATGCAAAAAGCAAAGAACCCATTCCTCAATGACTTAACAGTAAATTTGATATTAAACAGGAAACATAATCACTGGCATCAGGTCTAAGCAGAAACGGCTGTTATTTTGGCTAACCGAGCACACCTTTTTTATTTGACGATTAATAGTCTGAATAATTACACTGGTTGAGATGGATATGAACTGGGTTTCTAATAATTTAACCAAAATTTCAATGGTGCACGATCAAAGAGACTTTGGAGCTGCAGGCCCCCTATGTGATAAAATCCCTTTTTTGGGCAAAATTTATAGTTTTCGGGCACTTCTATAAATAAAGAAATTTCCTCATGCACTAGCCTTTAATAGGACGCCTTGCCTAAAAACTGCTAGTATAAGTTGTTGCATGAATGAAATGTGGTGTTTTATCGCCTACCCCTTACCTTCCTCTCGTAATGTAATCTTGATTAACAAACCACTACCTACCTAGTTTGATAAATTTTTTTGAGATGTTGAGTATCATAGTGCAAAATCAAGTTTTAATATCATTAAACATATAAATAATTGTTCTTAGTATGCGATACGTGCAACTTCGTAACCAGTCCAGTATTTAGGTGGTCTCAATCTATTAATAAGCCTGTTTCAACCACAGAAATATAAACTTATATAATTTCTATGGTTTAATCTAATAGGCCCAAAGGCTAGCTCCGACACATTTGTATAGTCTGTTATGTGAGACTTGGACAGACGGTCAAATCTACGGACTTTGCTTTCTAATTCCTTAATCCTTGCAACATACCTATCAAGCTGGTTACGTAAGGTTCTAGTCTCTTCTTCATTGGATGACTTGCTACTTTAACTGAACACTTAATATTCTCCTTAGCCGCGGTCCAATGCACTTCGTTCATTTCACGATATTTGATCTTCATTGCAATCTTTCTTTCTTCAACTCGGTTTCAAAGGCTCATGGACCCTCCCAGCTGTAGCAGTCGTGCGAGAATTTAGTTCCTGATATTCTCTACAAAGAAACCAACTGGGTAGTGCTCCTTGCTTTAACCTAGGTTTTTGAGAGAGAATTGGTTTACCCTTCGAGGACTTGGTGAAATCTTCCTATCTGATGCGTTTGCTACAAACACAATGAATATTTTTAAGGTTCAAAGCCATGGTCTAGTGTATAAGTTACCGGCCTTCAGATCAAGAGGGTCAAGAGGGCCAGGGCTCAAATCCCGGTGGGGCCATTGGTGACGTCAGGAAGGGCATCCAGTATTAAAGTGCTCTATGTTCCAGTAGCAACTCCCATGTATATGGGCACCATCAAACCCCATGAATGGGAAAAAGAAGGATACTAAAATAATTCTGATAAAATCAGGAATGTTTTGTAGCATGACTTCCCGCCAAACAAAAGTCAAGCAAGGCGTTGACAGCTACGCATCCGGGTCTTTTTGTTTCTGTTGTTGTTGTTGTTGATGTTTTGATTTTTCTCCGTTAACGTCTCCACAAAAATAACAGTGTTGTGGCATTTTCCTTGTTTATCTCGGTAGAGTGACCTTCCAGATTCTTGTTGCTACCTAGTTTCCATGGCGGAACTAGGATAGCCAATCACTAAAGATTTCCACTTTTGTAGCATATAGAACACTAAAATAAACTGCAAATAAAAGTCCCTAAAAATAGTTAATCCATTTTTCTACAAATGTGCATGTCATTGCATAAAATAGTTCATGTGCATGTATATCAGACTGTGATATGCAGGTGATTGTGTATGCGAACATGAATATGCATGTGTGCATGTGAGTACATGTGTGTAATGTGTGGTGTGTATAGGATTCATCACAAGGCAAAAATGAATTGCATAGCAATGAAAGTGAAACAAAATGGTGCCACTATTGGTATCAAGGTTCTCTCAAATAATAACAGGAAAAAATCAATTTGCTATGGCTCTTATTAAGATATAATCAAAATCACTTTACTGTTTGCCCCAATACAATTTTATTCCAATTCTAGTGAGACTAAGCCAGAAAAATAGAAAATGTGCAAAGTCCTTCCATACACTTCACATCTGGAACTCTCAGATTAAACAAACTTTTGTGGGCATCTTTTGTTCTGTAGAATGTTAATAGTGGTTTGGAAATGTATCCAAAGTGAGGGATATGACAGTGAGGTTGTCCAAAGAATTTTAAAACTTTTTTGTTAACTTCTCATTTTGGCCTACTACAGTATTTAAACAAATCTTTGCACCCACATGAGATGTCCTGCTTAAACTTGACCATCCAGAAGCCTGAAAAGAAACAATAGCTCCATAGAAGGGCAATCTACTTACTCTAAATTGACCAAATTCTCTAAATCCTCAACTTCTGTCAAAAGGTTATCGTACAAGTCAAGTTGAGTTAGTGTTGTCAAGGTATCAAGATTTTCCAGCTTCTTTATTCTGTTTCTTCTTAGACACAATGACTACAAAAAATACAAAAAGATCATCAACACCATTGGTTCCTATGAGTCATAAAACTACCTTCCAACAATGATTGTATACACAATTTGCCATGCAGTCAAACATTTAACTTCATAAAGTAAAATAGTCTAATAAATAGTCTGACTGACATGTAAATGAAAAGATATAAATTACTGATAATTATTACTTGTAAATAATGTCTTGGAGTACAAGCTCAATTACTGATGCATAGAAAATACGTTACAACCATCTTGTACACAAGTACAAGGCAAATCCTCTAAAAATGTGTCTTCAAACAATTTCAACAAGCAGCTCATCTATATTGGTGATAATCCTAAAAAAACCAAGTGTTTTCAGCAGGATGGTTTTTGCCCACAGTATCTTGTCATTACTCAGTCACGCATGCTTAGAATCTAGTTGTTACCAAACCTGGGTGAGAGCAAGCTCTCAAAATACAAAAATACAAAAATTAATCCCTCATGATTTCATCAAGATAGATTATGAAATCATCAAAATTGATTTCTATTGTTACTCTTTTTGGAAGTTATCATACTGGTTAGTGAAAGTGATAAATATTCTGGCTACCAGATACAGTTTTGGATTCTAAGTGCAAAAATATATAAGGACCAAATAGCCTTAACATCTTGATATCAAGAAAACCCATATACATAAGGATAGTTTATGTTTGAACAGATTTCAACAGAAATCTCCATAACAAAAAATCATGGATTATATGAGATTAGTCTGTATTACTTTGTATGATAAACAGATGTACCTGTTTGAAAAAGTCATGTATGGAGAATCTAAAATTTGGTCAATACAAAATTTTCACTATTCTTAGGAATCTGGGGCACAGCTCTAGAATATTTTTTTTAAATCTACTAAGAAATAGAGAAGGAAGTCTCACATGTGAAATATGTACTTACCTAAAGAAATGAACCTTGCCAATCATATGTAATTGTATGTGCCTCAATTTTGTTACTTTGCCAAATTTTGATATTGTGATAAGGCTCAGGCAGCTAAAATCAGCTTCACTTAAGGTACTAAAATGTACACAGAGTATTTCATGGTTTGTAATGACTTAACTTACAATTTCAACTACATTTAAAATGAAGTTGGCCATTGTTTACTTGAAGCATCAAGATGGTGTTCAGCTGTTGTTGTTTCTCTGTACTTTGTAGGTATGATTTGCCTCATCATGTAGCCCTGAAGGAGAACTCACTTGCAGCATTTGTTGCAGCCAAAAAAGGCTAAAATTTGCCATTTGTCTTACCTTAGACAACAACATATTCAAGGCTCGAGTCAATGTCTGAACGTAATCTTTTATACTTGAAAACATGATGATTATGGCTGAATTGAAACGTCCACAAAGAGTAACAAATCAGTTTCTCAAAATCATTTCATTGCAATTTGAATTTGAGTTTCACAATTTAATCACTTGCTTTTACTCATTTGAGTAATCCTCTTTCCAGGACCCATCTTTTCTGGGACTTTTGAATCATTGACTAATCTCTCACCAATTTTTAGCTTCTCATCATCTCCACCCCCACCACCTGAATGGTTAGAAAATGCCACAAAAACTAAGATCCCTATCAAAAATCATCCAGAGCTTGAAAACATCATTTGATATGATACTCAAGTCTTTATAAGGTTGGATGAGAAAAAATTGTATGGGATAGTCTTCAGCAAGTTATGGCAGTACATAATCTGTGCATATTCATAAGTATGATATTCCACACTAACCTGCGGCATCTACATTGACTCCATAATATGTTCTATGCCCGTAGTGACTTGCTTCAAACAGAGTGACAAACAAAGACTACTTAATATCATAGTGAAGGGACAGAAGCTTACCTGAACCTGTGTCAGACGCTCTAGGTGTTCCAGCCTATCCAATCTTGCATGATTAAGATCAACATCCTAGATGGAGTAACATAGTTTTTAAAATGAATGAAGTGGCATTAATAGATATTAGTGACTTAAAAATGACAATATGAGCATGACGAATGGAGGGGGTAGGACCATTTTATTCTGTACTCTTTGCCTCCAATCTTTATTTTCTAGTTGCAAATAGCAGCAAACACATGAATCTTCAATTGTTCCCCTTTTAAAGGATATAGAAAATGTCATTTAATAAATGCCGCACTCACATCAAAAAGAAACTGTGCAACTTTCACTTAACTTCATAAACACCTATTTGTGAGCCACTCTATTACCATGGAGGAAATTTACTTTTCATTTTCCAGGAAACAACTCAATCTATTCCTTCAATGTAAGCCAAGGTATTCTTACGAAGTAGTTTCTTCAGTTATCAAAGATGGCTATGACACTTCCCCAAAAAAGAAACTCCATTGTCTGCTACAGGGAGACTCCTAATTCTGGTATAAGTAAGGAATGGTGAGGACAGATCTCTCAACAAATAATACAAATTGACATTTTTACTTTTATTATTACAAATGTTTGCATGTAAGAATTGGTCACACTAGTTAATAAATGCAGCAATTTCTAACTGTAATTCTGATGCTTAAAATTCTGTGTTTCTAGGTTTTGGTGAATTGTATAAAAGACAGAATTTCATGTCTTTTTGGGGCACAAGCATTTCCTGCAATGTTCTCCCTAAAGTGTTTTACTGTTGTGTTGACACTAGCATGCAGAACATTTATGCAGTGACGGCATGTTCTCTCAAGCTACATAGAATTTTGCTCTGCTACACTTGCTTCTGTTACCATTTAAAATACAATAAGCAGGCAACATTTTCCGCAATAAAATCAACTTCAAAATTTCAAACAAGCTTGACTCTGTAGAGTGCTAGTATCTGATTTCCAGAACAAATCTATGGAACTTTGTTGAATAATTTTGCTACTGATATCAATCCATTTATAAGTTGAATATTTTCATAAATTATCCATGTAATAGCTTAACTATTTGTAAAGTCTGCTCTAATCAGTAGAGTCATGATAAAGTCAGTAAAACTACATACTTGTTTTTATTGCAAGGGAATGATCTAGAGTAGCTCCTTAGAACATATGTGAGATTCATACAATTGCACAAGTGAGATTTAAACTACCCAGGAATCAGCTGCAAACATATAAATTCAGTACCAACCATAACTCTTAAACCTATGAATATATATTTCATTGCAGAATTTAATACCTGGACAGTAATACTCAAAAGAAATGTGGGAAAACGTACCACTGTATCAGGGTCCAGCTGTATGATATGGTACTGCTCTGCCTCTATGAAAGAAAAGCAATACATTTATAAGATTAAAATAATATAAAGTCATACAAGGGTCTTATATTCCACTGATGGTAAGTTCAAACATAAGGCATCAATCTTACCACTGGATTTGTTGACTTCGCCATATTCAGTACCAGTTCCAGTGGTACATGACTTGAAAAGAAGCATTAAATTAAGTTACTTTGGATACTAAAAGGTGTGACTCACCCATATTAAGCCTTGGTCAAAGTATGATTTTGTGTGCACCAAAACACCCTTTTTATCTTCAACTTTCTGACTTTATTTTCAGTTAACTATTTTACTATAGCAAATTAGTACTAGAAAGCTACTATTGAATAAAAGAGTGGGATCCCTATGCCAGCTATATACAAATCAGCAATATCTAAGTTCTAAATCTCACATTATGCATGAATAATGATGACTAAAATAATATTGATACATTCCTGAAAATGGGAGAAAATGAGACTTTAAATAATAGCAACTTATCCTTTAATCAAAACAATCTAAAGCTTTCAAACACATATTTGAAAATTTAAAAGGTTAATCTTGAAAAAAATTGCTTCAAAACAAAGGGGTCCAGGTACAAAAAACATGATAATTACTTTACTAATAAGAGATGTTGTATAGTACTAGCATGTGTATTGAAAAAAGCAAATAGTGTATCTGCACTAACAACAAGAAGCATGGTTCCTGCAATTCTGGTGAATTCAAGTTCGGTTATGATGCATACCTAGATTTAAAATCAAATCACTGTGAAAGCATTTGATTAGTGCATTCAGATGTTCATAATACAAATAATGTTGTAGGCTTTTATAATGTTCACAAATCATATCTTTATAAGGCCATTGGCAGTATTTATGAAGCAATCCTAGCCGATAGAAAGTACTCAGTGGATATTACACTGGCAAAATGGTTTGCCAAAGTTTAACTCTTACTATACTTGATGCTAGCTTATTGGTCACATTAGTTTAAAAACCAAATAAATTTATTCTTATTAAACGATATTTTCCCTCCTCAAAGCACTTAGTGTGGAAGTTACTACATATATGATACTTCTTGCTACGTACTGCTATGCACCAAATGCTCCTTGCCACACTATTTTTAAATTTATGTTTCTCTTTAAAAACCATTTAGTGATAACTTGTATCACAAATAGCTACAGGATTGTACTAAATAATTGTAAATACAAAACAATTCTATACTCATCTTCTTGTCTGGTCTATTTCTGATACCAGTATTCTGCATGTGCCTTTATCGTCAGATGAGATGCACTTAGAAATTTGAATACAAGATTGATACTATATACTTTCAAAGCTTCAAAGTTTTGGGTTTCTCTTAAATCCTAATGCAGAGGGAAAGTGTGATGTGACAAATTTGAAAATGTTTGAGTTATGGAAAAAATACTCAATTTTCATATTGCCTTAATAGTAAGAATGTCAATGGCCAAAATCAAGTGTAATGCCCTTTCCAAACACCATGATATCAGCTTTCAAAGGTTTAAATCTCTCTAGAAAAACCTTACTATTTGATGCTAGTTCCCAACTGAAGAAATCAAGGAATATTAACAGAGTTTTGGTGGAACGTTTTTGAAATAAAAACACCTACAGTTTAAACACTCTATACAATACAGGTCTGGTATTTTGTGAATCAGCCTATACCAGGGTTGTCTTTAGGTACAAGGAGTCAAATATTACTATTTCCAAACTTTTGATTTGTGGCATCATCACTTAACCTCCATTTTCTGGAAAATGCATTAACACTGATAAATATATAGTAAAGTTATCATTAATTCCTAGAATGCAAGACCTTCACATAGCATTACTACATTGAGGATATGGATATTCAGCTTAACGTGTGCAAAATGATCATGCTGCTGACTTGTGTGCATTCTAACTTTGCTAAAAGTTTTGCTCCTGACTACCAGGTGCTTTTAATATATTTCTATGGATCTTGTGCCATGCCTAGTTACACCAGGCTTGTTATTGGCACATAGATCACTTTAAGACTGGATGCCCTTCCTAACTGTTGCTTCTAAAGACTAAGGATGCTACAGGTATTTTTATAGTCCAATGAAACAAAGAGATATTGTTGCCCCAACTATGATAAGAACTTTCAAATCCACATATTCCAGTATATTGACGGTAAATTGGTAGTCAACAAATGTGTGTCTAAAAAGAAATGATGAATTATTATTATTAGCTAAGTAGGCTTCACATACGATGCATAGAAGTTTGTAACTAGAAGTTTGTCACACTTTATAGTCCTTCTGGTTAAGCCCTTACATTACTTTGCTATGACCTTCGTACAAAATTTGTCACTAAACGTAAGTTCGCTATAGTGCTCATACTTGAAACTTCGAAAATATGCTTATATGCCCCTATTTACATTTTGCGGCATTTTCCTCCGGTCCAGTGAGCTCGGAAGTGGATATTCTCCACTCCCACTCGTTTGTTTACAGTGCAGAGGCAAAATCAAAGAATACGATACATAACATACTCTGAAGTATCATATTTTTCAGCCTTTCGAATCAAAAATACTACGGTACGTTTTAGGGGGTTTTATGCTTCAGACTCTGATCTGCACCTTTGGACACAATATGAAATAAGAGATGAGAAACATATGTCACCTTAATCGCTAACCAACACATTAAATCTAGTTCCCTGACAGTTCTATGTACTGTATGATATTTTTACCATGGCTGGTTCCATGTTACTTGATATCCATCTCTTTAGCACTTTTATCCTAATTTAACGCTGCTCAAACCAGCTGAACCAAATCCTTTCCTAACAACCAACAAAGCAGAAATCTCCTATGGATGTGACCAAAGACTTCTAAAGCATTCATAAATCAATGGATGTGACGGACATGACTCAGTAAATTGTGTATTTCTTACCTCCTTCGTCCACACGCTCCGGTGTGTCACTATCATTACCACTATCGGACATATTCAGAGGATATTAATCAACCTTCTTTTTCGCCTATGACAGTCAGCAAACCAACTAACCTTTGTGCTGACTTAGGTAAAAATAACTGTAGTGTTGTAAAATTGTTGTGCAGTCCGACATAGCTTGTTTGCAGTCCCTCAGGTCGAGTTTCTCATAAATAGTAATAATTTAGAAATAAGACGTCATATCAGATTTCCCTTCCCGCTTGCTTGCGATTTACCAATCAGAGATCATGAAACTGTGTTTCATAATCTCTGTACCAATAAGAGTTTCCATTTCTATGAATTTAACATCCCTCGGCAGAGATATCGTATTACCTCGATTTTGGCACACACACACCCCCGTATTTATACCCATGGGCGTAAATTTGGATTTGGGCCTGAATTACAGGGCCGTATTTCACGGTTTGGAAAATAAGACTTGGTCTTCTCTTCTCTTTACAAAATCAAAGGCCGCTCAATATCCTCATCCCATTGTTCTGCTACAAGTCTGTATAGAAGTAACACGTTAAGTTCCTGTTCTTTGTTGAAGTGTCTGTACAGCATCTGTTGAGGCAAGGCGTGCTAAGACTCTCGACATTATTGAAAACAATTGAATCATAGGGAGAATCATACGACTTAGGTACAAATATGTGCAGTCAATAAAGGTCCCAAGGCGTGCTATCGAAAAAGAGCACACATTAGCTGAAAATAGAAATCGAATGACTCGACTCAGAAGGGGGAAATGTTCCATTGCTTAAGGGTGGGTGCATCCTTTTATGATGATGCTCTTTCTAGGTTTATCGAGAGATAGACGGACAGATTTGCAGTGGAGATAGTCTTTCAAAGACAAAACAGTACCTCTATAGATGTCTCTGGCATGATAAGGGAATTGTGGCAAAACTATTTTTGTAGAACGCCTGGTCCAAAGTGATACCCTACGCCACTGATGCCGATTGTTTTTTTTCGGGGATTTTTTGGATTTTATGTCCCTGTGCGGGATGTCTTTGGTTTAAACAACAAACAAGGCAAATAGAAAAGGCCACTGACACCTCCATTACTACATTACCGACTTTTTCTTTGTTATACGAGCTTTCAAACATTCGAGACCTTGTCCTAAGATGTAATTCTGGCGTTTGTAGATCCTTTAAAATCAATATTTTCCCTTTCAATCATTGTATTGCAAAAAAATTTTAAAGCAATGAAGACAAGAGACGGTTTCCTTGAGCATTTGCTACTATGACTGTCTGAAAACCTAAAAATCAAGCATGACGTCAATAAGTTCGTGCCTGAGCTCATCTGTCCCAAGTAGAAGCTTTGCCAGACGCTAGTGCGCATGTACATTATTGCGTAAACCTTTGTTGATATCGTGGTATGAAACTTAGGCAGAGCAAACGTCGTAATTAGAATCAAAATCACTGATAAATAGTTTACCGTTATTGAAAGCTTAGCGAACAACTTCTGTCAGTAAGGTACGGAGAGTTCAAATTTACAAGCTTATATTTGCTAACATGTTAGCGCTTTTCAAAGGGACTTATTCTACTTTTGAAAGCTTTCGACCTTAGGATAATTAAAAATTGGTGTTTCCTTAGTCCTTTAGTCTTTCTTTTCTCAAATTGATAATATTTAAGGTCTTTGCGGCAACGACCTGTATGACCCTTAGCTTCGCCTCTGCCGACGGCGAAGTTCCATCACTGCGTACGGTAACAGAAAGAGCACATCTTACGAGAAGGTTGCTGAGACGATCTGATGCTGGAAAAAAGTAGCTATAGATGACACGATTCAAAAAGGGTTCAGGAAACTTGGGTTAGTTAAATATGATGGAATAGTCGACTGTTTTCACTTACGTTTACGGGATGCGATCTTCAACAGAGAAGTTTGAGCAGAGATAATAACCAAAGTTAATACATTTTACATCTGGAAGAAGAACAAAGGAATAAAATATCTGATGACAATGATGAAGAATCTTGAAAAGGTAGTGACGATGACGATGAAAATGATAAAGAAACATTGATAAAGGTAACGAAGCTATTGATATAGAAATGACGTTAAAGGACGACGAAAGAAATTAAGAAAAAAATTGATACAGGGATCATAAAAAGAATGACATTTCACTAAAGAGATATCTTTCATCCTAGTTTCACATCTATTTGGTGGCTAGCTTCATATAAATTAGATGCAGAATCAGTCGTTTACCATCCTGTATGCTAGGTCTTTCTTCGTCTTTTGCAATGTCTTCATTTCCTGACATTGCTTACTTAGACAAACCTCTTGACATTGTTGCCCTCTTGCCTGATCATTCTTTCTAGCGGCAGATTTCTACTTTTGGCTTTTCGCCTTTCATACATGAGTTATAAGATGTAACTCTTCATCCGAGTTTCTTTCTTTTCTTAATGTTTCACGGGGAGAGGTTTCTTTACAAACTCTACTGTGCCAGTTTTAAAGATTTCCTATTCATCCATAACAGTTGTCTGGACTTCTGTTAAAGCATCACACTTATTTTGAATTTCAGTGTTATATCGAGCCTTGATGTTAATTTGCTGTTTGATTTTGGTAGGTCTTTTCTGCTCGTTTTCTCTCTTATGCTTTAACTCCATTTGACATACAAGTGGATTGTGATCACTATTGCATTCTGCCCCAGGGTACGTTTTCACATCTGCTATACTGTTTTGAAATCTAGAGTTAATCGTTATATAATCTATCTGATTTCTGTGTTCTCCGTTGAGGCCTTTCCAAGTGTAAGTGTCGAGGGCGGTGCTAAAACCACGTATTTGCCAGGACCAAGTAATGAGCGTCACGTCACTACACCATTAATTCTGCTCTGGTATGTCTTTGTCCAAGACCAGGAGGTACAACTGTAGAGTCTGCTCCAACTAACAACGTTAGCATTTTATCACCCGTTACTATCAGGATCTTTCCGAGTGTAATCAGTACATTGCTTCCTCTGATTTTTTATAAAAGTTTTCAACTGTAACATCATCTCCTTCACTTGTTGGTGCATATACGTAATTGAACACTAAATCAAAAATACCTCCCTTAAACTTAGTGTGAATGACTCCGTATGACAAAGGCAATAAAACTCCTTGATGTGTCTTTACTGGCTGCGACTCCCTTCTCCATTTTCTAGCCAACTGAATAAATAACAATGGAATCATGGACGGTTATCTTCCCTGATCCCAGCCATCTAACTTCAGATAGGTCTTATATGCCTAGATGCAATCTTTCTATTACTCTCTGCACATTGCTCCGCTTCCCATGTTGAGCCAGTGTTCTAACATACTGTGGGGCGAGTCTCCATTGTTGCTTTGTGTCAGCAGTATCTTGGTGAGATTTGGGTGGCACCTGCTAAACAAGGCTAACCTTACCGAGCGACGTATCTCCAGTGCAACATAGTGTCAAGACCCCCTTCGCGCTGTTGTGACTTACATGGTTGTAACTTTCCATGACTTTCCAAGACCCAAATACATGGTAAGGGACGATTTCATTCCATGGGTGTTGCTAAAGTGAAACAATCACCTTCGGTGTTTTATTAACTGAAGCTGTTACTGCCAGCAATTCGTCGCCAATGATGAAGACACATTTACTGGCTAGTTTGCCAACGATATATATCCACCTTTTGTCGTTTATTTTCATGCTAATTTTTTTGTCACAATGTGAAAAAGTTTCATCATGAAAATTTTTTTTCGTTTTCTTCACTTTGATTTCTGTCGGTTGTTCCCCTGTGGGGGCAAATTGTTTGTCACGTTTGGCCACCAGCAGTGGAAATGAAGGTCAAAGCACGTAGAAGATTATATTTTGCATATCCAAACTATAGGAATCGAGGATCATTTACTTTCTCCCGGTGTTATATCCTGTCAATCTCACGAGATATTTTGTGGACAAGTGTGCAATAATTCTTTGCGAACTAAAAGCCCATCAACAATCCTGCAGAAACATAAAGGCTTTAACGATAAACTAATAACATAGCGATGGGACTGGGATAATACGGGATAACATTTGTCTATTAGCTATGAAACGAAGACAGGGTTGCCAATATATCTTACCTTAAGACACTAAAGTGGAGTTTTTTTCAATTGAAAGTTACGGAATTATTCGAGCTATTCGTTAAAGCTGAACTTCCAGTTGATCAAATCTTCAACTTAGATTTAGACATCATTGCAAGCAGCTTCTCGTCCAGGATTTATACTATTCTGGCTAAAAAGTTTGGGACTGTTTCTTCTTCATCCATTCATAACAGCACTTTGCCAAAGGAGTAAAAGGACCTCTAGAAAACTCAGTTAAGAGACGTATTGATACGTTTCAATAAATCTATGCTTTATGATTTAATTGGAATAAAATTTGTTGGTGCTTGTTCAGAAAGAAAATATCAGATCGTCAATCCTCTTCTATTTTGACACGGAAATCGAAGAGAACTTTTGAAGTTATTTTGAATACGTTCGTTAAGGATATACCAGAGTCATTGAAACCAACTCGTTTTTTTGTCTTAATCATTTCAGAAATATATTATCATTCTTCTATGTACCATATCCTTTCAGGCCATCGGTGATCATGGTTTTCCATAGTAATCTGTCTCTTGCATTTACCAGCAATGCCTGCTCTTTCACATCACCTTGTTCATATCCTGTTGTCCGCTCTGCCATCCATTTGCTTATACTTGTCAAGTATGTTAACCGTTGCCTTCCTCTGCTCCTCTTGCCTTCGATGCGGCCTGTGAGGATTAAATTTTCCGGACTTTTCTTCATCATTATTTGTCCCACAAGCTCGACCTGTCTTTTTCTGATCATCGGCAATGCTTTCTTTACTCCTCCTTCTTTCCTCAAAACGGCCTCATTTGTAATATGCTCTGTGCATGATATTTTTAGCATTCGTCGATAGAGCCACATCTCTGTGGCTTCTAGTCTTATCTTCATCTGTGAAGAGATTGTCAAGGATTCACTACCGTATAAGAGAGTAGACATTACGTAGCAGTCCAATACTCTCCTCTTTTTTCCTATTGGTAGCTTTCTATCCTTTAAGACTTTAGTCCATTTCTGACATGCATCTTTTACTACTGCTATGTGTCTTCAGATATCCGCATAGCATTTTCCATCTTCTGTCAGCGTGCTGCCCAGATAATTGACCTTGTCCATCCTCTTGATTTTCACATCATTGATCTGTAAATCACACCCTGGGCTGTCTCTTTTGCTTATGACCATACATTCTGTCTTCTTCCAGTTGACAGTTAATCCTTTTCTATTGCTTTTATTGATTAAGTTCTCACGCACTTTTTTGAGCTTTTCTTCGTGTCTGCCGATAGTACAATGTCATCTGTATAGCGCACACAGCTGATGTTATATCCACAAATCTCAAAACCTGGCAAATCCTCGAATTTCCTTAAGATCATCTCGTTGTACAAGTTAATTAAGTCTGGTGACAAAACACATCCTAGTCTTACTCCTCTTTGTCTCTTGATGTATTTGCCTAAAGTGCTCTCAATGTTTTCGGCATGTAATTTGTTCTCAGTATAAATTGCAAAATAGCCGTAAATCTTTGCAATGTAGATCCAGCTTTTCCAAAATCCCAAGAAGTTCATCATGTTATACTTTATGGAATGCCTTTGTGTAGTCAAGGAAACAAAGGTATAGATCTCTCTGCATTTCTATTGCCCTCTCTGACAGCCTTCTGATTATGAAAATTGGACTTTATGTCCCTGTATCCTCCAAAATACCACACTGTTCCTTTCTTGTTTCGGGTCTTATTCTGTTGCGGGCTCTATTAAGCAGAACTATCAATGTTAACTTTGTCATATGACTCATCAGGCTGGTTGTTCGATGATATTCACATTCGTTTGCACCTGGTTCCTTCGGCAATGCTACAAAGATTGATTGACTTAAATCCTCTAGTATCTCTCCAGTGTTGTATGCTTCATTGATCAGCTCAGTAATCTTCTCAACCCCAAAATCCTCCAGTGCCTTCAGTGTCTCTGTAACAACCTTATCTGGTCCTACTGCTCTATTTCTTTTCATTTTGCCCATAGCTTTTCGTACTTCGGATTTCAGTATCTTGGGTCCATACATGCATTTAAATATTGTGGGTCTATCTCCTCTGAAATGGAATAGTTCTCCGATGTACTGAGTCCAACGCTGCAGCATCTTGTCTTTTTCCATGATAATCGTTTCCTCCTTCCACTAGATGCATCCAGATGAGCTACATACTCTTTACTGACAATTCTTTCATCTTTTTATGACTACGACCTGGGTTTGTGTTCCTTCGCTTTTCAATCTCTCCACATTTGTCATTTAACCATTCCTCTTTGGCTTTTCTGCATTTCTGTTTGATTGTCTTGTCCAGTTTTCTATGCTCTTCTAAGCTGGAATGGCGCAATCCTAATTTATGTTGTTAATGATTTTTGTCCTGTAGGCGCGACCATGTCATACTCCTTTGAATATTTCAGTGTTAAATGTAAGTGTTCACATATGATTCAGTTTGGTATGAAACGTTTTCCATCCATTTCTGTAAGTTCTTCCCGTTTAGCTAGCACATTTTCAACCACCTAAAACTCTTTTCCTGGTCTACATCATGGTTATTCGCATCTAGCTCGTGTCCATTATTGTTCTTCTCAAGGTTGACTTCCACTTCTACACCTGGCATTTGTACTGTTTTCTCTGTCCCACCAAGATCTAATTCTTAATTTGCGGATCCTTTTTTATGTATGTCGGCAGCATTATCTCTCAACTTCTGCCAACTTGCTAATTGGTGTTCAAGATACTTCGCATCTCTTTTTAACTCGTTTCGTAAATCCTCTACCCTTCGCAATTTCTTCTTCGTCTATCGTTAACAATGTGATTTTCATTTCTACTGATCATTCTAGAGATTTTCGGTTTTGGTTGTATACTGGCTGCTAATCTTGTTGTTACACAGCTTCATTCCGATTCTTTAACTCAGCCTGCCTCCCTTAACCTGCCTTTTTAAACCTCTTTGCTTTATCGATTACATTCTGAGCTGTTCTTCTGATAGCTGGGTACTCTGCATTCATCTATCTTTTACTCCTTTCATAAATATTTTGTTTTATCCTTTCTTGTTCATCTATCTCGTCTATTCTGTGCTTGTGTACTTCGGTCAATTGTTTATTACATGGACAATGTTTTCGTTGTCATGTTTTGCTATGTCTTCAGCATTAAGTTGTGCCACTGTACCATCAGCAACATCATGTATTTGATTGGGTTTAAATCGATTAGTGCAGAAAAAGTTTTAATTGAAACACGGGAATAAATCTGTTTATATATATAAATAGTGCAATAGTAAAGTCGACAATCCGGCTAGTCGATCCCGGATTCTCACCACCACAAGCACCCTTATTTTCTATTTCGCTGTTAGCTTCATCGGTGCCATTTCATTGATATAAGTACTCAGGCAGACACACAAGCAGTCATGAACTACATAGTAAAGATCTCATAAACATGAAGTGGGAGGTCCTGGGTTCGAACCGGGCCAGCGCCCCAAGCACTTCATGCTTATGAGATCTTTACTATGTAGTTCATGACTGCTTGTGTGTCTGCCTGAGTAAATAGTCGAGCACTCTCGTTTAACTTGATGCAACCAAACTTCTGGATATAGAGATGGAACAGGTCCGTTTCAACTACTCTTTGAAAAACATTCCTTTTCCAAGCAAGGATGCGTACTTGCGGCAATTACTCGAGAAAACCGATAGCGGTGGAAAGCGCTTTTCTTTCTTTAAAAAGACAGCAGCCCACAGGATACAGATACAACCAATAACTACGGCTTCAAATCCGGAAAGTGCCCTTCAAGATCCTCAGAGCTGGCCAAATTCGAAAACGACCTTGTACACCTAATCGACAATATTGAACTCAGAAATGTTAACAGTAAATTTCAGAAAATTTTGCAAAGAGACATAAGGAAAATTAAGTCATCTGATAAACTCCTTGTCCCGGCCGATAAAACGAGAAACCTATACAAATTAGATACTAGTGAATACGAGAAATTACTACGCAATAACATCAAACAAGCAGACGAAAGTACTCTACCGGAAATAAACAGCGAATTAAAGACCATTTCGAAAAAGCAGTCTTTCATCACGTTAAAAGATCACAAAGAAAATTTCATTTGAAGTCCTACCTGCCGATTAATTAACCCCTCTAAAAGTGAAATGGGAAAGAAAGCAAAAGTATTTTGGACAAGATCAACCTTCAATTGCTGAACTGTACGAGTATCAACCAATGGAAAAATTCGAACTCAGTAATCGAGTGGTTCAAGTCAATCCCTTGCAAAAACAAACACAAATTTGTGGTATTTGACATTGTTGACTTTTACCCGTCGATATCAGAAGATGTTCTAAAATAGGCCATTTCATGGGCAAAAACCTTCGTTACAGTAAGTGACGACGATGTTCAGATCATCATGCACACGAGGTAATCGCTCCTCTTCAATAGAGAAAAGCCTTGGGTGAAAAAGCAAGGAAACGCTACTTTCGATGTCACGATGGGCAGTTTCGACGGAGTAGAGATCTGCGAATTAGTAGGTTCGTTTATCTTGTCAAAACTTCGCACTGTTTTCGACATGGGTTCACTAGGCCTAAACAGGGATGACGGCCTTGCAGTTCTAAGAAGCAACTCAGGAAGGACTCTAGACAGGAAAAAAGGAGAGACCATTAAGATTTTTCAGGCCCTTGGTCTAAAAATTACTATTACAGCTAACGTTACTACAACAAACTACTTGGACATCACTTTTGATCTTTCCACAGGACGATACTACCCTTACCGCAAACCAAAAGACGAACCTTTATACATAGACTTTCACCCAGACCACCCACCATCAATCATCAAATAACTACCTTAATCCATCAACAGACGACTTTCGACCCTCTTTTGCGACCAAAAGGCTTTCGACGACCATGCACCACTGTACGAGCACGTATTACACTCGAACGGACATGACGCCAAACTTGAATTCGGCAATGAAACCCGAACTGACATGCTACGACAGAACAGAAGATGAAAACGGAACATCATTTGGTTTAACCCCCTTTACAGCAAGACGGTGAAAACAACGTTGCAAAGACCTTCCTTAGACTAATCGACAGACATTTCCCACCCTCATCTGCCCTTCATAAACTTTTTAACAGGAACACAGTCAAGGTGAGTTACAGCTGCAACAACAACATCAAAAACATCACTTTAACTAGCAACTGTAAAAATTGACAACAGTGACATTGACAAACGCTACATTGGGATTGCGGGGGGCTCGTTTAAAGACAGGTACAGAAACCATACCAAATCTTTCAACCACCGACAATACGAAACAGAAACTGAACTTTCAAAGCACATCTGAAGTTTAAAGACAGGGACGATAAACTACGACATACAATGGAACATTCTGAAGAAAGTTAGACCACATGCAGGTGGCAGGAGACGATGCTCCCTTTGTTTAGAAGAGAAATTGTTTTTGGCAAAAGCCGACAAAGTCGGCTTACTCAATAGAAGAACGGGACTTGTATCTAAATGCCGCCACGCGAATCGCTTTATTTTCCGTAGCCTTGTTTGCGTAAATTTGATGTTTGCTTAAATAGTGTAGTTTTTAATGACCCTTCATTATTTGCCTGACGATCACTAAAGCGAGAAACTCTGAGTAACGAATTCACCGTTTCTTCCTTAGGTATTTTATTCTTATTCTATATATATATAAATATAATTATAAGTATAAAACAAGAACAGACCTACTAAGCCATTAAGTTAAAATCCCTGTAATACATTAATAAAATGGCGAGGTTTCGGAAAATTTCTTTCCTTCTTCTGGCTAATACACATATATTATACTAAGGGACACTTTATCTAAACGAAAATGAATCCGCAATAGGCATTGCTAAAGAGTACCTTGCAGACGGACTCAAGAACGGAATAATAAAGTCATAACCTCAGACATTAGTGCTAGAACGGATGAGTGGAACAAACAGAGAATTAGGTTTAACACCTTATCGGAAGAATTGTGGAAAACAAGGAATATGGGCTTTATTTAACACAGTGATCATCATCTGAACTTGCACACACATAGAGCAAGCTACACTTGGATTAAACAGGTGGCTTTATTTTAGGAAAATGAGAGTCTCAATGAAACATAGTGTCTGAAACTTTTATTATTTAGGCACACCATGCTGAAAACGGTGCATCGACAAGTAATCATTCAAGGCAACGTCGGTCATTCGCATCGCTGAAGAGAAACGGTTTGCATAGGCTGATTGAACGATAATCATGTGCTCCTCCATGCCTTCCAAATTCACCGTATATCATTGATTGAATCAAAGACAGTTACTCTTTATCCTGAAAAGCTTATCGAAATTGCTATTGGTCAACATTAGCGTGAGAACAGAACAGGATACCGAGGCGCGTTTTCATTGTACATTAGGAATGGTTCTAGTTACATCCCTAGGAATGACACTCTGCGTTTCTATATTGAGCCCATTTTCATTGAAGTTCACTCCCTCCAAGTCGATCCTTTATTGTTATTGCATGGTGACGACCCCCGACATATCGGCAACTTGAAAATCTGATGTCAAAAATTACTCAAAGGAAACAAATTTCCAATGAAAAAAAACCTCTTCTGCTCTGTTAGACTAGACTTTGCTAATAACATTTAGTACGAGCAAATCCTCTACTTTTCGGACAAATTTCAATCATCCAAATTGTGAACGTTTTCAAATTAAAACCAATAAATGATAAAGCTAGGGGTGCAATAGAAAAGCTTAAAACGTCAAGAGACGTAGAAGGGATAAAATTTTAGGCTTTTTCTCCAAGGCTTTCATGTTATTTTTATCGAAATCTTTTAATACTTTGTCAGCATGTCAATTAAAAAAGGCACGTGTGTGATGGTGTTCTTTCCTTCAAAGAATGTGTAAAAACGTGTATGCAACCAAACTTATTATTTCTTGGATGACAAGGGGCTAAGGTCGCGAGTACAATCTACATTTTAGACCCTCCATTCTACACTGTCATACCTTCCACATTATGTATCGATCATTGGTATGATGGTATGTACAGTTGATAAGAGACAGCGACTGGTTTTACTAAATAAAAGCCTTTGAAAACTATGATCAGACCCTCCTATTTGGGACGCTATATCATTGCGGTACAGGGAATTGCAAACGTGCTTAAGTCCAGTGCTACGTCTCCAACAGAAGGTAGAATTGTAGAGTAATTGGGTCAGGTTCGAAATCGGGGCGGTTGATAGTGGTGCTTCAAAAGGTTCATTGCTATCTCCACTGTTATTTCTAATATTCATAAATGCCCATCCTGAATCAATCAACCATATCGGTTCCCTGTTGACTGATGGCACTAGACTCCTAATGAGCCCAACCAATGTGACAAATCTAAACGAGGCTATACCAGAAGAACTTAGGGGCCTAGACTCATGGCTGACAGGTAATCTTTTAGTGTTGCTAAAACAAACGTCATGTTGATGATTACTACTGCGCGAAAGAAGAACGTACTTAATGAAAGCCATGCACTCAGTTTAAGAGAATGTTAATATACGGTTGTAAATGATACGAAGCACCCAGGTATTCGCATTGACGATGCTCTTTCCTGGAAGAAAGAAATCAATTACCTTTCTTACAAAGTTTCACGGGCTATCAGAGTACTAAAGCATGCACATAATTACCTTCTTTGCATAATTATAAGAAAAGCTTTTGCCATAGCATTGTAGAACCTCACTTTCAATACTGTTGGCCAGTCTAGGGCTTTTTCATTTTAATCAAAACTCAGCGTCTGCAGAGACTTCAAAATTAAGCAGTAAGATTTATAACTGCTAGTAGATATAATGCATCATATGAACACTGAAATTTTGGGGTAATTTGTAGCTCTAATTTTCACAAAAGCTAAAAAACCGATGACCTCGTCTTATAGTATTTTGCTGAAAGACCTGAAATCAAATGTTCTGCGCAGTATTCTGAATTTAATAGTGCCGTATTTCTTCAAATCTTCCTCATCAACCCAGGTCGTATAATTGCTGCGATTAAAAAAAATTCTTGTTAACCCTGTTTTAAAAGATGACCCAAGCTCCAGGTGATGTTATTACGCTCAACTGAGGTGTATATGGATTGGTGTGCCTTGGTATTGGAGAAGTGCATGATGAGATACGTTTTTCTGCACAAATGAAGACGTCATGTAAGTCCTCAATCGTATCAGGACTTCTAATGTTTATAGCAGACAGCATCTCTAAAGCAGGCACATGTTAGATTTCAAACAATTGATCCCATTGTATTCATACCCTTTTGCATTTTAGGGCAACTTTTTCAATTTTACTAAATAATATATGGGCCTATGGGCACTTCCAAAATTTCGATGGTTTATCATAAACGTGGAGTAACTGATGCCATGAATGCGCCAGAGTTGTACCGGTATATGGAACATATATCAGCGTTTCATTGCATATGAGTACTTGCGTCTGTCCCTTCCTTTTGTGAAAGGAACGCAAATAGTACTTGGCAACCGTAATACACATTTTTATCACCGGTACCTACAACCAAACTAGTGGTCTCTGGTGTACCAACAGTCGCAAAACGAGCTGATCACCTCAGCAACGTAATTTATATTCTGGTCAGTAGCTTCATCTCTGACCTCAACAGAGAAATGCTTTGAAAGTAAAACTTGTTGACAGTCAAAAAAGTCTAGTTTTCTGTGAAAGAGGAATTGACATACACAACACTCGTTTATTAGCAGAGTACATAGATGCGTCCCTTGTGTCCATTTCTTTACTCAGTAGATCAGCCCCTCCCCATTATAAAAACTAATAGCGATATCGTAGGCGAGAAGTTTCTCAACTGTGATCAATGATGTTTTGATTACATATTATTTATTTGTAGAATTTGCTTTGATACTTGGAAATACGGAGGAATCCCAAGAGTGAACTAATCATCGGTTTGAAAGAAACACCGGTTGCAACTTTACTCTTAAAACAAAGATAGGTACCATATGAGGCAGCTATGACTAACTATGCGTTTGTTTAACTGCATTTTTACTTGTACGTATAACTAAGACTTAGGGTAGGATCGGCTCACTACTCACAATTTGCTACATGGTATAGGAAGGCCATACAGGAATTCCAAAGACGGTTTTAGACGGCTACTATTTGTGGGCTGAAAAAAGCTCACAATAAAGGCTGATTTACACGCTACAATTCTGTCGGGCCGATTCAAAGTTGGTATGACATAAGTCTATTGTCCAAGAGCCTGATTTCACGGTAGATGATCTCAGCACGAATCACGACCAATTTTAGCAAGTCTGTCGCATTGAACAGATTTACTCCCGATTTTCGATGTTGTGTCAGTGCCTCAAAGTTTTAACATGGGTGCATTGAAGTCGCAATGCAAAGCATGGCTTTCACAACAGCAGAAACCCTATTACTGTTAGGAGTATCTTGCTGACATGCTGTAAGCACATCAAAGAATAATGCTGCGAGATTTATTTGCAATTTTAGCTCACTGTGGATAACAAAGGAACCAGTTGCGAAATGGCTATGTAGTTTCTTTTCCCTTGCAAAGCTATAACACCATCAAGATGCATGCAGCCCCAAGGTGATTGCTTACTTTCCATTATCACGTAAGGTCTCCAATTCTAGCTTGTAGGAGAAGCTGTCGTTTATGAGTAAGATGAATCAAAACAGCGTTTTGTTCTCAAAATCTTCGAGCGTGTCGTGGAGGCTTATTACACGTACGGCTAATCTTGGCTTAGTCACGTGACTGAATCATCCCTGAATTGGCCCGACAAATCGCAGCTTGTAAATCAGCAATACAGGACGTATAAAATACATGATCGGTAAATAAGGAAAACTGACGTCATTTTCTTTCGCAATATTCTCAATATTTTTAAAGAGGTCTTCTTCACAGAAATCTAGGTTTCAAAACGTAGGCTTGACAAGTTCTTTTTGCGTTGCAGTATCTGTTATTGTTCCTTGACTACAACCACAATGTCGATGTACTAATATTAAAAAATCGTTGATGCGTGCCCCATTAAATACGGTTAACCACTGTAGGTTTAACATTCTCTTGGAAGGATAGAAATCACCAGACCTGACAGCCCCAAAATTATTTTAGTATTCGCCTAAAGCATTTCTGGTTAAAGGATAAGCTAAGTAATTCTTCTTGTTCTTTTAGTGCCATATCAACAACTTTTTGTCATATATGCATAAAGTATTTGTAGCGACGTAATGGCAGTCCTTACTTTGATCTAGTCTGGAAACCTTAACCCTTCCTTGCCTGGAAAACATTTTCCAGCAATTCTTTCGGATAACGCCACGTCTCCAAGGTAGCCTTTTGCGAGCCACACATTTTTAGGTGCCCTCAACGGATATGGTTACAACTGCTGTGTTCAGCAAAGGAATTTACTCTCATCATCTTATGATGATAATAATCATCATCATATTGCTAGCAGTGCCATTATGCATCATCTTCATTACCATTATAATCTGATCCACTGATCTCTAAAAAAATTTCTAAAAAGTGAGTGATCTGATCAGCAGCAGCAGCAGTAACATCATCGTCATGATCATCGGCGCTTGTGTTCATACTTTAAGTTAAAAAATCTCAGGTAAACAGGTAGACACCATCAATTTCGAAGGTAGAATCCAAAATATTTCTCCAAGATATGAACAACTTGGGAGAAACGTGGGCTTTGATTGTGTAACATGAGTGCAAAGACGTGATGCAACCGAAAACACGCAATATGCTCTTCTTCGAGAGAAAGGTCTCTATAGGCGATATCCTCTGTAACTTTGCTTGTCTTCTTGCAACTTTGCCTCTGGTCTTCGTTGCAAACTTCAACTTGAAAGCAAGGGAAAATCTACATCATCATCATCGTCCTCGTTATCGTCATCTCCACATACACAAGTGCATTCTATAGCTAACGTAATACCATAATACCTTTCTTTTCATGATTGCTCACATTTTCATGTTGCTGCATAGATGCTACGGATGTTTAGGGGTGTAGTTGCTCCAGTTGCCATTCCATACTGTTGATGTCTTCGAAAACTATATAAGGGGTCATTGAAAAAGTAAGTAACGTTTGGGAGTAGGGGCAAAGCCGTTACGAATATTTGAAGGGGTGTGGGGTGTCAAGACCACTTCGTTACGTAACGCCCAAAATAATCAGACATCTTATAACAACATTTCTATCCCTACATTTTTTATCAGAAGTTGATTGTCCACTTTAAAACCACTTCAAAGACCGAAAAACTGAAAACTTTGAATTAGCTGGACGCACGCCTGCTGAAATCTGGTAGGGCATTGTGATTGATGGCAACACAACACATGTAGAAGAGTATGTTGAAGACGATGCAGCTGTTGGGGGCACCGTCAGAAGAGTGGAAAGAATGTCATGTTCGACAGTCGCAGTATATCTTACAAATTGTAAGATGTGCCTACGAGAAATGTTGCACGAGTTTCCAATCATCATACCTAATAGTTGTTCCTGAAGGATTTTTACCACAGCCAATACCAGCTGTACATACGCTAAACGGGATAGAGTGGGCAAAAGACGACAACGATGCTACGTACCTGTCCCTTTCATTATAAAGAATATTTCTTTACGAAACACTCTTATGACCCCTTAAGCACTGAGCATCGTAATACCCAGGAATATCTTCATGCTATTTCCGTGCTATTGTCAGAAGGTAGACCACGTGATTTCCTGGACGATCATATTTCTTGTTGTCAGAGATTTCTTCTCAAACAGAAGTAACAGCTTCTGACTCTGCTAAGCTGAAATAGGATGGCAATTGCTCGAAGAGTCAAATAGCTAATTAAAAGGATGACGATCATAGATAGAGGACGTTCTCTATTGCTTTTGCAAGCTATTTGCTTCCTCCAGCTCACTACCTGTTGGAAACATGAAACAACTGGTAGTAAGGCCACCAGGTTGAAGATGGAAAGTCCATGTAGTTGTACAAGTCAAAGTGGGAATGTTGTCAATTTGACTACAGTAGGACTAAACAATGGTCTCCCGAGGTATTAGAAGATTACATTTTATATTCCTTCTTTTGTATATTTCCAACCCGTTTACTACCAATCACGCCGTACTATGTACTACGTGCTCGAAACTCTTGGATGCAGATTCAGGCAAGTTAAAGTTTATGTCTCAGTGCCCATAATAGTATCTTCGGCAATTTTATTTAACAAACGTTTTTCTGACTGTCAACACAACCCTAGGTATTTTCAAGGGATGGTTACACAACATCGATTTATGCTGACTACCTCCTGCACTGCGATCAAGGAAAAGATAGGTCTGCACAAGTATCATGCGCGCAGAAGAATGAGTTGTCTAACATGCTAACAGTGAGGGATGAGCTTGGTGGGGGAACATTTATTGCTGCTTATTTGGAGGTACGACGAGAGATTGCATCAAGTGCTTCTTGATCTTTGTTAGGATCGGGTTTAGAACCTGTGATTTTGACGAGACTACGCAAGATCTGAAGAGTGCTCCTACTCAATGGTGAAGCTCGTCCAATGGCTTGAAGGGCACCATCCTTAAGTCCAATTCCAAATAGAGGTTCATAGTTCGTTCGCCCTTATGACCCTTCATTGATTAGTCAGCCGGTCTTTCGGTATTTTGTCATTTAAGATAGTTTTCAATATCAGTTCTACTGCCAGGCAGGGGCCTTTGATAAAGAAACTGTATCTGATCTGAATGCATTTGTTTTTGAGCATCATTAGTCTTAGCTAGTGGTTCCCAACCTTTTACAACCAATGGCCCCTTTTACTTGTTTCAAAGAGCGTTACGACCCCATAAAAGAACCGTTCTTGTAATGGACTTCTAAGAGCCCCTCCCTTTGTCCCATCTATTGACCCCAGTGGAGAGCTTTTAGTAAGCACCGGGTAGTTTTACCCGAAACCACAGCATGCACTGCAGACTCTATTGATTCACTCTGGGTAACAATCTCCTAATTTTGTACATTTTATCCATAAAACAAAAAAATATATACAAATATACATGTATTGTTTAATACCCTCTTCCTAAGTATAAAGTTATGGGCACCTACTAATCAAAACATATGGATTTGCAAGAGTGAGAGAAAGAGTGTTAATTTGTCTGGGGGACCTTGTCATGGGCCTACTTTTTGTTTTGACTTTGTAACTGAATTAAAACCTATGAACCCAGAATATATGATTCTGTTTTCCTTCCCCACCATATAGATGCTGCAACCCCGTTTGGGGTTGGGATCCACAGGGTGGAGGCAACTGCTCTTAGGGATTGAGCTGGAGAGGTGCACGGATGTGGTATTACAGTTTTACCATATCCTTGTGGTCTTTGTCTACAACATGCAAATGTCTAAGATTTGATTAAATTTCTTAACAGGTTGTAGAAATACTGATTCCCTTATATCAATTGACACCCCTCAAATGAGGACACAATATGCCTATTAAAGCTTTATCAAGGGAATAGTTTTCCACAAAGGCACACTTATATAGACAAGAATGCATTTAATTGATGGATTGTTTGAGGTGCCTGGACTCATAGGACAATGTATACATACCTGTGCAGATACTTTCTACCAGATTTTTTCTGCAAGTGTGGAATTGTATGGGTTTAACACTCGGTTTTAAATAGAGAACAGAGTCTCACCCACCCTTTTCAAGCTTGTTAAGAAGCAAAAGAGTGAAAGTAGAGATATTACCCATGAGAACTATGAGAGAAAATGTTAGAATGATGTGAGAAATGAAGAATATTGTTTCTTGCAATGAGGAGAAAAGACTTGAGGCACCTTGGGAGTTAAAATATTAAATGCACTAATGTTGAAGGCCAAAGCTAGCTCATCGTGGACTGAGAGGCATAAACCAAAATAATTTTTTAGGGGGCAGAAAATTTTTCTCTTGGAGATGACCTAATGGTTTGTGATAGTTTTGATATCAAAATTAAACTAGGAATTAGATTTGCATTTGCTAGTCTTAAAACTTGTAAATACAAAGATGATAGTTTGTGCTTGTTTGTGGGAGATATTTTTTATTGTATAAGATATGTTGCATGTGATACTTTTTGAGGGGGAAGGGGCAGAGTAAGCTGAAAAATTTTCTCAATGAAAGTGTATACCCCCTTTGCCTGCCCCAAAGCTTTAGGGCTACAAAGGTGAAATGAACCTGTTGGACTTGATGCTACCACTCAGCAACAGGCACAGTAATTTATGTCTATAGGTGGTACAATATCTAAAGTAGGTAAAAGTGAAACTTGGTAAAATAGTGAGTGAACTTGTAGGTAAGTGGGTGTCTCTAACCTTAAAAATAAAAATAACCTTATCCATATCCCTAACCTTATTGCTAACCACAACTCAATCCTTAACTCTAACCCTAGCAGAACTTGTTACTGGCAACTACTCATCACTCATCACACAATGAATTTAGAAAACCCACTTTTGTTATCCTTTCAAACTACTATATGATGCAATACAAGGATCATGGAGTATCAAGGCATGGATTCAATCATTTCTAGAGAGTCCAATTCAACATACCAGTAATCAGAATGCTCTAGATTTTATTGTAAAGCACCAAGTGTTGTGTTGTATAAACAACTCAAGACCAGAGTATGGTTCATCAGTTATCTTCGTCTAGATGGTGCCTATATCATATATATAGAAATATGTGATGTCCATATCACAAAAGTACAATGGTGTATCAGACTTATAGTCTGTTTCAATATTACGATAACACTTCACCAAGGATCATTGAAATTTATTTAAATTTCCTATATCACTGCAATAACTGCCACATAACTTGGCTGTCTTCTTCACCATAACCCTTGTTTGGGAAGCAGTGTGGTACTAGCACTGCTTATGAAACGTCTATTGATGATGATCTAATGACCTGGTGTACTGCTAATCTTTGTTGAAACTCACCAGTTTCTTCCTTTTAACCAAAAAGCATATGAGCAAAGGAAGATGAGTTAAATTTCTTGCTCAGAGAGAAAGGTTATCTTACTCCAAATTGGTCTTGGGAGCGTGACCTGAGCAAAATACTTCTGACAGTTTCACCCTTGTTCACCCTTGCTTCTCTCCGCTGATCAACAGGATTGCTGTATACCTGCATGACCAGAGTCGAAAATTGTAGGAACACTATGAACCCATGCATGCCCAGACGTGTCTTCTGAGAGACGTTTTGGACATGAGCATCACAAACTCAGACGTAAAGCATGTGTCAAGAGGAGAATACAACGCATGGCAAATAGAGGGGTGATTGCACAGTCTCTTAGACAGATCATTTGTAAGAGGGATGCTTTTTTCACAATTGATAAACCATGCTTAGCATGACAGGTGTGACTGGGGCTTCGACACTGCTTGAGACTCAGAAGTGCTTAACGCAGCAACAAGTGCAAGCCCTGGCCAGCCCCGGCCAGCCCTATTGATCACTGAGGGATTGGTATGTTTCCATATCAAAGCAACATAAAGCAGTAAATTGTCCAACAGGTGTTGTTCTGCAATTGATAGGTGCTTGGGTCATGGTGCTTGGGAAGAAATCAAAAAGTTTTTTGGCACAATATTTTAGAATACCTAAGCACTACACATCTCTCTCCACTTCACCCATGTTGCAGCAATTCTCGTTCTGATGTCATAAAAAGCTCCTCCATCATTTTCCAGAGATTCTCCCAGGTAGCAGAACTTACCAACTTTCTCAATGGCTCCTGACACTGTCACCAGACACACAAGTTCATCTCTCCTGATCTGCCCTATACAACCTCCACACTGAAAGTTCCAAACCTCGTGGATTCTACTCAAACCGCTGTACCTCTTGTGACACCAATAGTTGCAGCCAGTACACAAGATTGAATTCACTCCAACACCGCTGCCACACACTGCACAATAATATCTTCAAGTTCTGATCGCCTCTCCTCTTTTCCCAGTAACTATCAGCATATTCACTTTCAATCCTTTTCTTGCCAGTGCCTCTGTCCACTTGTCAAACTGCTCTACAACTTCTTCTTTACTCTTGACTGTTAGTACCAGATCATCAGTATACAATAGCTCCCAGGGTTCCCCCTCACTACAGTCTTTTGTTGCCTCCTCCATGACCAAGATGAAGAGCAAAGGACTCAGCATTGATCCCTGATGCACTCCAACATCTATTTTGAACTCTTCTGACTTTGTCCCTGCTACCAACACCTGGGATCTTGTTCCTTCGTAGAGGGCCATTACTTGCCTTGCTAGCACCTCCGGAACACCTTGCCTATGAAGAGTCCACACTATTAATTGCAAGGGAACATGATCGAAAACCTTTTCTAGATCGACAAAGATATGCCACAAGTTCTTTTTCTTCTCCATATACTTTTCCTGCAATTGCCTTATAATAAATATTGCATCTGTTGTTGACTTCTCTGCCTGGTATCCACATTGGCTTTCTCTGACTGTCATCATTCTCCTCAAATTCTATCCAAGACTTTCTTGTAGATCTTCATACCATGTTCTAAAAGTCTATTAGATGAAGTGTATTACTACAAATGTAAACTTTCCATCCCAGTGGCATGTATAAGACATGATTATTGATCATCCACCTGGAAAGCCTTCATATGGCCTATTGAGGCCTCATATTGCCGACTTGGCAAAGAGAAATTATTGATTTGGAGAATCTCTCATCTTGGTTTTACAGGCAATGCAAAAGGAAGCAAAGGCAAAGGTCATATCTTGCTATAGCTAGAGTGCTGGCTTTCACCAAGCTTCAATGCTCAGTTCAGTTCATATTTTGTTGCTGGGGAAGCTGTCTTGGAGCATCTTCACCTTGGTTGACCATGGTAAATACTTTATGCTAATGAACTAGTCATAATTACAGTGTAAATGGCATCTTTGAGGCATAACTTCAACTGCTGGAAGTTGAGGTTGGATTCTAAAAGCATAAAAGTGAATATTTGAAAATGAAAATTTTCACTCAGCAAATCCCAAAATGGAATACCTAAGGTGGACAAGTTCATATACCTTTGTGGAGCCTGCAGAACAATAGCTGCCAGCAATTCAATTCTGTGACTTTGGGGATATGATTGACCAAACTGGTGGCTGCATATGTACTACAACTATGCATATAAAAGGTGACAAAGAAAAGGTTTCAGGAAATAACTGCTTGTGGTGACAAACCATAACATCTTATTGTGGGAAAGGGGATTTATCTACCAGACATGTGTCAGAAGTGTTTAGCTTCAAGTACCCGAAGCCTGGCATTTAGACCTGAAGATTTTGGTTGGAAATGAAAAGCACCATGATCAGATGGATTTGCTCAAATGCCAAGATATGAGAGAGGAATTGATGGCTAAGATGAGATAAACCTTGAAGATCACAGATCTGGACAGTGTGAGATGTTAAATGTCTTAATATGATTTGACCACTTGGAGTGTATGCCTGAAGGGATGTGGCCAAAAAAGATTGTGTTTTAGGTAGGCAACGTAATATGAATGAGACCAACATTATCTGACACTCAGCTGGCCCTTAGCATAGGTTCATGGTGAATGGAGAGGTGCATTCCAATCACAACATTGGAACTTACATGGCATACTGTCTTAGCTTGAGGAACCTTGCGCCATTACATTAAGACTTTGCTTAGAACTAACAATGGCTTCTTCTATATATCAGAAATCTAAGCCTTGTAACAGAAGTTTAATGAGCAATGTGCTTGTGTTGAAACCACTGTTTCTTAGCATATATTGAAAAGAAGTGCTTCTCTTTACAGAGTTTTCTAGTAAAGAAACAATAGGATATGCCCTGAATTTTATTATTGTGCAAGTTATAGGGTGCTGCTATTTAATAGCTTGCAGTTTAGTAAAAGTGTAAGTTAAGTAAATAATTTAATGTTTCAGCTGGAACTGATAACTCAAGTATGCGATGTTAATTACTTTGGACTTGGGATCTTCTTGGGGCACATTCTCTATAATGTAGGTGTAAATAACCATCATGGTATAATAAACTTAGCTCTATTTCTCTTGTTCTGCTGTGCCTATCTACATGTATAGTGCACCAAACCCCTTAATCTGGGTTGGCATTTCACATTGCAATCTTATTTTGCAATCATTGCTATTCTAACACTAACATACCATGCCAGAAATTGTTGAGTGAGCATGTCTAAGTCTTGAAAAGTGAATAACACAATATTTACTAGAAGCAGGGTAATGAAAATATATAGATGAACCATAACCTGTACAACCCAGTTTTTTATTTGTGGTACTACCTGTAATCCAGGATGGACAGAAAACCAAGTGCATATTTATCTACTGAACTTGATTAATCTCCACAAAGTAAGTGCACACAATGTGAAATCCTCTGTTGTGCATGGAAAGAAAAACATACTATTTGAAGATGAAAACTGATACCAGAAAAAGCCCTATTACATTAAGTTAACAAGTATGACATTTCCTAATAGCTGCCTAAGGTCATTCACCAGTGTTTTATTGACAGCAGCAAGGAAATCAAGACAATTTATCACACAAGATATTAACCACTGGTGTATGAATACAGGCATTTGCTATAGATGATAATTCCTTCCTTGACTCAACAAAATCACACTTGATATGTTCAGGGCAGTAAACAAAGATTTTCATGTGCAGCTGAAGAGTGTTGTGTGCAGTGGCATAGGGTGTAACTTTGGACCAGGCGTGCTACAAAAATAGTTTTGCCACAATTCCCTTATCTTGCCAGGTACATCTAAAGTAGTACTGTTTTGTCTTTGAAAGGCTATCTTCACTGCGAATCTATCTACCTTTCTCTCAATAAACTTAGAAATAACATCATCATAAAAGAATACCCCATCCCGAAGCAAAGGAATATGCACCCTCTGGGTCTAGTCATTTGATTTCTTATTCCAGCCAGTGCATGCTCTTTTTCGAAAGCATGCTTTGGGACTTTTTTGACTGCAGATATTTGTACATAAATTGTACTGCCCCCCTATGATTCTATTGTTTTCATTGAAGTTGAGAGTCATCGCACGCCTTGCCTCAACAGAAGTTGTACAGAGACTTCAGAACAGAAGAGCAATTTATTGTGTTGTTCAGTGGCCTTTGGGTTTGCAAAGAATTTACCAAATGAGGAGAAAAGCAACTTGATTAAGATATTTCCACACTTAGATATGGTAAATATAAAGAGACTAGCAAATAATTCAAGAGAGTACAAATAATTTTGGTTTTATATTTATGAGTGGGCAGCACAAGCCTAGCACAGCTGGAGAATATGCTTCTGGTTGTGTGTCGCATAGTGTTAAGGAACAGGTTTTTTGTGCATTTGTTCACTTTTCATAGTTACCACATATTTTCAGATTGTCCAGAGAAACTTCCCAGAGAGTTTCAATGCCATGTTTGTGGCAGTATTGTGATGGATTATGTTGGCACTTCACTAGACCTAGTTCTAGATTTGGCATATTTGTTTACTTTTCTTTCTGATATTTCCACCATGTCTAGTCCTACCCTAATGTTTTTATGTTGTCAACTCAACTCTCTACAATTCTCCAACCCAATTCACCTCTCTGCTGTGGCCAATGTTTTCTTTCTTATATAATTCCTTTTCCCGTACTATTTTCTCTACTAGTTACCTTTTATTCTGGTTGTCTCTTCTGCGTTATACTCCTTGTTGTTAGTTTAATTGTATCTCATTTCCTTTCCTTCTTTTTACTCTTCTTATCAGCTTTAATTTGTCTCTTTTCTCCTTGCCTTTTGCCACCTTTGCCTGACTACCATTGCCTGCCTACTACATTCTTTGCTTTGGTATGTTCAGTTTGCTATTGTATGTTCTTTTCAATTCATATATATGAACTTAATTGATTTGTAGATTTGCAGCTTTCAGTTTCCCTGGCAAGAGATCACGATATAAATATTTCTACAATCCATGTTACCCATTTTCATGGCCACCAGAATATTTAACAAGAACAAAATATGAACATTATAGGTCCTCATGGGAGAGTTATTATGGGCCAGGTGCAAGTGGTGGCCTTAGGTGGCTAGAGAGGTGGAGACATGCCCCTTCATATAGGGGCAAGTGCACAAACTCAGCAGTAAGTAGTAGTTTTAAAATGTTGCTGCAAGCTTAATGGTGGGGAACTTTTTAGATTGCATTGTTTTTTATTCTCTGGCATGTTTTTGATATGGAAATTGGATGGAGTAAGATCTTCAGTTATCTGATTGTCAATTTTTTTAAAAAACTTATCGAAAATTGAATTTATAATACCTTGATACAATAAGTCTTATTTCTCCCAGTTGTTTGGAGCATGTAGATATATATATTTTTCTAATGGAATTGAAAATGTCACCTTCAAATTCCAGACCATTGATTTTGACAGAGGAAGGACCAGAAAATATTATATAGATTTGTTGGCCTTATAGAAAATACTAACATACATATATTAGCTTGATATGTAGCAGGGAACCAGGAATGATTTCAGGATGGGGCTCAGGGGTCTGGGACTTAGTAAACTTTTTGCTGATGTTTGGAGGTCCTGCCCTCCCACAGGGAAGTCCCTTCCCTGCTGTCTGTTGAAATTCTCAAGTCTCCTCTAAGGGTTATGTTCTTTTGTAACAAGTTTGGTCCATGGAACTTAATTGTATGCATTTTATTGCCAAATGTGCATGTTTGTTTATTGCCATTTTATTGTTCTTTAGCTGCATCTTTGATTCAAAGTCTACAGTGTAGGCCATTGGTTCCACTTATATTGAAGTAGTTGTAAATACAGCAACTGATTTGGCACCATTAACCAGCTTGTTGAAGTAACTATTGAACTATTTTATGCAGAGGTTGAGTCAGTGTTTTTGGTGCAAGAGGGACCCAGTTGATCCCTACTGTTATATTTTTATGCCTTCGCTTTTCAGGGTGATATGGAACTCAGGAGATGACAATGTCAAGGCATGTGTGATTACTGTAACTTCACAACTCACAAGAGCTTTTACATGTTATGTGATGTCATGCCACTTGCAACATTCCAGCAACTGATCTCTGCAAATGATGATCCACAGGTCTGAAAACTTCATTTATCCAATGTCAGGATCATCACCTATGGTGGTGCAACAGTCAAACAACATGGCATTTGCAGATTTGGTGTAAGCACACAGACAAATTCTCAACTGCTGACTTCTATGTCACAGAAACTCAGGGACGGTTGCTCATTGGCTTACCAGCTTGCTAACAGTTGGAATAAGTATCCCTAAATTTTACAATGCAAATGGACACGGCCATAGCAAATTCACACTGTCATCAATCCAAGCTTGCCATTCCTTCTCCTTGTAAAAACACCATTCTCCAACAATATAAAGATGTATTCGAAGGAATTGGATGTTTTGAAGGCAGCTTTAGCATCAGTGTTAACAGTGAAGTACAACCTGTCATTCACCCCACCCCCCACCACCAAGAAGAGTTCTAAAAGCATTGAAAGATACTCTCAAAGAAGAATTGGATTCTCTTGTTACTCAGCAAACATTGTCACCTGTAATATACCCAACTGACTGGGTAAACAGTTGTGTGTGTAACTAAACGCAATGGTAATTTGGGTCTCTGCCTGGACCCTACACAACACCAACACTTGAAGATGTTTTAAGTCAACTGCATGGTGCTAAATGGTTTACAATTTTAGATGCTAGTTCTGGCTACTGGAACCATAAGCTTGATGATAACACTGCTGATTTGACTACCCTGACATGCCCTTTAGCCACTTCCATCTCAACAGGATGCCAATGGGAATGTCTTGTGCTCAAGGCAAGTTTCAGCGAGCAATTGGTCAAACATTTGGTGACATTCCAAATGTATCAGGTATAGCTGATGACCTTATGATAGTTGGTTTCTCAGAGGATGAACACAATTACGATGCCACATTCCCTGCTGTCCTTGCACATGCCAGAGCAAAAGGACCCAGGTTTAATCCTGAAAAGCTGATTGTGCATACTCGTAAAATCCCGTTCTTTGGTCATTTAATCAGCAAAGAGGGAGTTCGCCCAGATCCAAAGAAAATCTCTGCCATTTAACCTCACTCTCCTCCAAGGCTATAATTGCTTTCATGAAAAACATATTTGATGAACAAGGAATCCCAGCAACACTCTTGACTGATAACTGGCCTCAGTTCAGTTCGTCAAAGTTTGAAACATTTGCAGACACCCTTGGATACAGTCACACAACCAGTTCTCTGCACTTTCCATGTTCAAATGCCTTTATAGAATGTCTCATTGGAACAGTCAAACATATATTCACCAAATGTAAGAAAACTGCTTTGGATCCGCATCTCGCACTGTTGACTTATCATGCCACCCCACTCTCTACAAACCTACCTTCTCCTGCAGAACTTGCTATGTGGAAGATGGTTCAAGACAACCCTGATATGCCAATACCCCCTCTTGGCAACAACAGCTGTGAACTGATTGACTGATTGAGCTGAAAGAATCATCATCTCACTACTACAACAAACATGCTAAAGTTTTACCACTTCTAGCTTCAGGTTGAAATGTAAGGACTTGCAACCCTCTCAGCAAGACTTGGGAACCTGCCGAAGTGATAGCAAGTGCTCCAAGCCAAGATCATATATAGTAGAGACACCTATCTAGGGGACAAGTACCTGGAAACAGACAAGATATCCGCCAGACATATTGGTTTATAGCGAACTCCATGAATATTTACCACTAGACATGGACTGTTGAACAAAGTTATTGTTTACTTGTTGTTTTCGTATGGGTTTTTTTTTAAAAAAGGGAAATGTTATGATGTGTACCTAGTACCATATTGGAGGACACCATGTTGGCATAGCCTTGTTGTGAAACTACATTTATATTATCACATCACATGTAAAAGCTCTCTTCAGTTGTGAAGTTACAGTGATCACAATACCTCAACATTGTCTTGTCCTGAGTTCCGTATCACCATGCAAAGTGAAGGTATAAAAATATAACACCTACCAAGATCATTTACAGCATTCATGTTTATTGAGCTACTATGTATTCTTTGTTTGCTAGTGTGTCTGTCCGAGTACTTATATATGAAAATGGCACTAATGAAGCAGATAGTATAAGGTAAAAAAGTAGGTTGCTGGTGGTGGTGAGAAGTTGTCGTTGTTTTTTCGAATTATTGACTTAACTATTACACTATATAGTGCAGTGGTTTAGTTCGAGTTTTTTAGGGTGTAAGAGGTCTCAAATTCAATCCCAATGTACCAACACCATATGTATGCATGCATGACTATAGATGTATTCCATGTTTGCTAGTGTGTCTGCTTAAGTACTTGTGCTTGTGCATATTTGTAAATGTATGGTCTTACGAACATCAGCTGACAGGATGTGAAACCTAAGGTAGTTGTGATATTTCACATTTCTTTTCTTACCACTGCATGCACATAACGAAAATATGGCCTGTAAATTATTCAATATATCCGTTGGGATTCTTTTAGTTTCTCATGAGTATCTTATGTGTTATAGCTAAGCAAGAAGTAACCCAATTTTGTATTTGGTTTAGGTTTGCAGAGATGACTCTTATGACACATTTCAGATGGTTGCTTCACAGAGTGTAGAAAATGGAATGATGTATTGCCAACATAACAATTCAATAAATAAAATGCAAATAATTTACCGTGGACCGGAAGGATCGTAAGTATACAAAGTAGATAACCAATTTAGATATTGCTCCTTTTAAAGATTTCATCGGGTAATATCGGGTAACATCTAAGACTGCTTTTGAGTCGAAAGCTATTTAAATGTCAGATTTCATACAATGTGTAACATGAGCCACATCATTAAGCTAGGAACGTGGTCAACTAGGTTATAAAGAAGAAGTCCTATTAAAGCTGCCTGTACATTAGAATCTCTCAGTTCAAATTATAGTTGGTTTGTTTCAAGCAACTGAGTCCTGCATCACTTCTCTTGAAGGCAGTTATGAATATAATTTTATTAATATGTTATATGGTTGTAATCAGTGTCAATTTGGAGACATGCTCACATATAATGGGCAAAACTGAAAATGAAGTATTTCCAAGGTTTAGTTGTTGAAGGGATAAATTTTTAATATTTAAAAGAAATTAGAACTTTGAGCCTGTTGATGCACTGTTAAATAGTTCTATCTAACAAACCAATTGTCAGGGATGGGATAGAAAACTTAATGTTTTAGTCTTTGATTGCTTTCATAGATTATCATATTCCTAGTAAGTTGGACTATGATTATATTGTTCTTGCAAATACTCCAAGAGGGCACAGGGCACAACCATTAACTACATTCTTAACAGCAAAGAAACATATGTGAGAACTAAAATGCCCTTAGGTGATATGTATATATATCTATAGTACAGATCTTTTTGCATATTCCAACCCTCCAATCGTACCAAGGAGTGCTTTTAAGACAACTTAGAAAGGCTTATTTAATGATATGTGTTTGTGTCCCAACTGCCATGCGTAGTCAGTCTTTCTTGTTATATATCAATGTCTTTCTCACATGACAGTTATCCTTAGCATAAATTTGGTTGTTAAGCAATATCAAGTGCAGTTAATTAATGGGAAAGCCAGGTTGTGGAAGACAAGACACAGAAAGTATAAAAAGAAAAAAGAAACCATAAAGAAGAACATCTTCATTAAATAGAAAAAAACAAAGACTGCTACTTATTCTTAGTAGGAAGAAGATATGAAGCTTACCAATCAAATTATAGAGAGTGAAAGACCATTGCTAATATTGCCAGTTCAAAATTTAATTCAGCATTAATTTCTTCTGTAAAAAACAGTCCCAATTAGAAAAAGGCCCTCAAAAATTTCAACAAGCATCTGGTACACAGATGAAGATTCTAGTACCAGTGACGATGATAAGCATTGTATAACTGAAACAGCTAAAACCCAAAGATTCAGTAATGATAGTTGTTGCCTCAAGCATGAGATGTATCTTGTAAAAATAGATGTCCTCACTGTAGTATTTTGAAGTCAATCCATTCAATTGTTGAAACTAGAGTTGGTTAAGTGTAAGAATGCCTCAAAAATGTGCAAAGAAGTTTTACTGTCAAGGAAAGTGGTATTGATGACATTCTTTGGAATAGAATTATAGCAGTCATAAAAGAATCTTCTATAGATTCACGAGGCCAGCATATTGTTCATCAATTTTCATACACGTAAAATTTTAGGTTCTAGATTGTAGATTGTACTTACTATTTATAAAGGAAGCATCAAATACCTATAATACAAACAGTTAAATTGCTAAAAAGAAGAGGGAAAGGCTATGTTTATAGTAGAACTTTAACAGTTTATTGGACAAGAGATAGCTGCTTATTTATTGATGATGATACTGTGGATCTTTCTTGATGCACTGTTGTAATCAGGATTTGTCATGTAATATTTCAGCAACAGTAGTATCAGCTCAATACTAGTAATTTTGTTGTCTTCCAATCCATGTCATTCTGTCCTTGGTATGAGTGCCAAAGGAAGACAAGGACCTTAACTTAATGAGAATTCTAAACTGTAGTAGTTCTAAAGCTCTTATACCTAAATAAACCTCCCTGTAAAATGAATCATTCTGTTCCAGGTTACATTTGAAGAAAAAAGGGTCAAGATTTAGTTCTTTCCAAAAATACTATTTCTGCATGTTTTGCAAAGTATATCTATCTAGATAAGCTCCTGAAAAAGTTTCTGTTAAAAATAACAACCATTCAGTTCACATAATATATTGTCATGCAAACATTAGCAGACACTACTGGTGATTTGGCAAAATTGCACCAAAAAGGTCTCCAAATCTGCTCCTGATGAGAAAATTGTCTTATAATTTGACCTAGTATCAACTTCTTTGAATGCCATTTTTCTTAGAAAGGAACAGAATTTACCAAACAAGTAGTCTGCACCTTTATCCAATGAACCAGTTGTTTTATTATGTTGAGATTTAGTGGTGATAGGAATGAAAACCCTTTGTGGCACAAGATGACTTCCAATATTTAACAAAGTAGATATTTAGGTTGTGGGCATCATTATTTGATAAAGTGTTTTCTTCTTTTGATAGTGAGTTTGAAGATGCTGGTTTTGTGGTCACTTTAGTCTGTGATGCAGAGCGTGATGTGGCAAAACTAGAGCCAATTTATGATGAAGGAAAACAATGCCATTGGTGGTACTGTCAAGAAGGATGGAAGGTTAGTTATTTAACGACCTTGATTAGTTTAAAATGTTGATACACAGCATTTTGCAGTAATTAAGAAATACGCTAGTGAAGACAGTAGAACTGAACATTTTCTTAAGGCAATCAGATGTTTTTTTAGCTTAAGCTGTCACCTTAGGTACATTTACATTGTGAATAGACATACAGGGATTATTGCATTTCTTTTCGTATTGTTAATTTTGTGGATGCATATGTCAGAGGGGTAGTTGACATTTGTGGAGAACAGTAGGAAACTGGTTCAAATAGGATGTCTTCTCATGACATGTATACAGCCTTGTGCATAATTGTTTTTGCATGCTGTATGGTTTTATGGCCCAATTTATGAATAGAATAATAAGATATTGTAGGGCTGGTTGCTGTCAGTGTGATTACAGACTGGACTTATTGATTTTGCGCACATTGATGTTTAAGAAGTGTCAATATTCACCATTTCTTTTTGATGTTTTGAGTTGTTTAATTTTGATAATCCGATATGGATATATAGGATAGGCCAGCGCTCACCACTAGCGACTCACTTAAAAAGGACACAGGCCTTGATGTAGCAGAACTGGAGACGATCAGTTGTTTTAAGTTAAAAAACCACATGTCGTTCATTTCAGTTGTGTAGTATCATGAACTCCATGCTTTTTTAAGCAAATTAATTTAGCATATATAAGATACAGCAACTACTTTTGTTATTACCTGGTATCATTACAATGGAGAGTGCAGTAACGCCGCTTTTGTCTTTTAATTACAGTATGTCAAATTGTATCACAAATGCTGCTGCCCAGGGGTTTGTGGAGACATGAATTTTATACCTTTAGTATCAGGTGAGCTATGCAACTTTGTTATTATTTTCATATGTAATTTTAAACTCTGTCCTACTTTATATTTATCATATTATCAAATGTTGCGTGAAGGCTTGTCATTTCTTTTTGTTTTATACAGAATGGGATACCATATGAGACAGTTCCTTCACTAATTAGGTCAAATTAAGTCCTCGTAGCTAGTCCAAAGGGGAATTTCACGATCAGTTTTTGTATCCAGTTATCTTTTTATCCGTTTCTTCATGTAGTTTTCCAAGTGATAGGATGCCTTGGACTATTCGAGTCAATTTTTGATGGACAAATTGGTTTGCTGATCAGTGTCCTTCTACATTCCGTCTTTCACGCTTTTTGAACTATGACGTTATCTAACAATAGCAACTTTAGGAACGAACAGGATTTTCTCACACACGAAGAGTAATAAAATGTTGGATGAAAACAGAACACGCCCAACTTGTTTAAGATGCTGAATCAGCAGTAATGCCAGAAACGTTTCGTCCGTTTTTGAGACTACATGAGGTATTTCATCAAATCAGTAGAAAACGGGAACAATTAATAGTACTACCTATTTCACCGTGGAAACAAATTCTTGATTGCTTCTGTAAATCATTTTGTCATGTCCAAATGACTTTCTTTTATTACCTCCATCCATTCCAATCGAATGTTGTTAGAAAAGTGATGTTACGCTAGAAAGAGCTGTTACCGTAAATACTGACTGTTATGGCCTCACTCCAATAGAAATAGCCGAGGAGGAATTCTTATGGAATCTGATTTTTACTCCCCTAAAGTTAATATGTTAGGTGCCCTAATACTTTGGATGGGGGTGCGATTTTTTAAATGTTGAGGAAAATCGGTAATGAAAAACAATTCAGAGCAAACTAAACTTAACTACAAACTATAGTAACGTCAGCATCATTGTGGGCTGTTTGGATGCATTTCGTAATATGTTTCATACTGGTAATGTGTGAGTAGAGTCTACGTTACAGTTCCTCACTCAAAAGTAACAAACTATGTTTAAAATGACAACTTGTCACTAGATTAAAAGTTTTAAAAAGTTTATTTTTTACGATCACTTTTTTTGCTTTTTTTAAGAATCAATAGAAATCAAAGAGGTTAAGAAACAGGGAGTTTTAGGGGCTTCCGTGCGGTGGGAAACATCTACAAATCTCTATGCAACCCTACCATTTATTATGCATTCCCGAGTAGTTCTTCTGCAAAAAGTTGAATTGTCACAACAGTCTGTATTATATTGTTTTAGTTGTCTTTTTACTTTTTAGTTACTTTTTAGTTTACTTTTTAATATCGTTAGTATTAAATGGTATTTTTTAGAAAAACACAAGTTTAAAATGCGTTTGGTAAAATTTTTATAAATGAACTACTGATGCCATGGTGCAGTTAGGGACCCGTCACTGATGATAGCTTTATCCTATGTCCGCTAGTAAGCGCTTACCTTGTTAAAGAAACACCGCTTCACCTTACATAAATATGAATACTGGGGATACGCTACACGTCGATGGCTCTCCCGTAGCCTCGTCTTTCATCAGCTCATGTCGGAAGCTAATATTGAATTCTCAGTAACTGTATCCTTGGTTTTTATATCTAGATAGAAGACTCTACGTTCATCGACATATTTGATTGCTTAAATATCACAATCTTTTTATGGTGGGGATTAGTACGTGCGGCGTAGGCGCCGTTATCGGATACGCCTCGTTTTGTGATGGCTGCCTCAGTTTATTGCCGTGCTTTAAGTCATGATCATCACTGTCAAGGTAGTATACTGTAATTTCAAGAACGAGTACTGTTAGTCGTCTCCCGAAACGACAAAGACGACTACGTTATGTATCAGTGAAATTTGAATCTTGTCTCCAAACCTCAATCCGTGTAACATAGTATAATATAAATTTCTAAATGCTTGTACAGCCACGCTGTTTATGAGGGGCAAAAAGTAACGGCGACGTTTTCTTGATCTTTCACTACATTTTCCTCCAACTTTTTTCCTTTACGTAGAGAGTCCTGGGAACCCTTCAGTCAGCACCGTGGTTTTCGTGCTTGCTGTTATTTTAGTCGGTATGGTAACTAGTTCACTTATGTTCTGGTTTTGGCGTCACCAAAAATTAAAAAGGGAGTATGGACGTTTGGCATGGGACCAAAGAGTTTACGGTACCCTCACTGACTACGTGATACCATACTGCTCCATCAAACTTGGAGAGTCGTAAGTTGTTTCGTATCGTTTATTATAGTTTCCATTGTTATAACGCTATATCAAAGCGTATTTATTATATTTTGAGGTCATGCTTACGAGTGAAACAATATCATTCAACTTATATCTTATCATGACTTGACAGTGTAAACTTTATTTTGATACGTTTGCACTGATTTCTCTCATTATCATGGGCTTAGGAATGAGTCCCAACTCGACTGGTATGCTGATTGTAACTTGGCGTCTTTAGCTCACATACCTTTCTCCAGGGGATTATTGAAGCCTGATAAAAATGTTCTCGTATTTGAAGATACTATTCTCTTTTTTTTGCAATAAAAACTTTCACGTGGCAGGGCTCAAAAAGAACAGGGGAACTGGCGAAATGTTTGTTGCAGAAGGCAGACACTAAAGATTCGAAGCCGTCTTGCGCGGCGAATTTGATGTTTCTTTGATCTTTTTTCGCTTAATTTATTTTGTGAAATTGCATCCTGTATCACTAAATACATAAATAGCGATGATTGGAAGAGGGTACAATGTTATTGTTTGTCGATGCCGATTCGGTAAAAAAAGTATTAAAGTTTGAAAAGAGTGAAAACTGGCCAGAATTGCACGAAAGGAGACGCTGGAAGATGACATTAAAAATAGTGATAAGGATGGGTGCGAGGAATTTGCTGGTCTCCAGTGAAGTAATGACCATATATCCGATTGGAAAGTGCAAAGGTCATAGGTAAGGAAAGAAACGTTGCCAAGAGGAGTATTAAAGTAACCGTTTATCCCTTAAATTACTATCGTCTTGTAAACGAGACGTTCGATTCTGGGCAACGTATTAGCACATCGTGTACTCACTTTTAAATATTTTACAGTACAAGAAACAAGCCTTAAGTTTTAACCTGTGAGAAAATCAAAAGTTGTGATATGTAGTTGTTCATTGAGCAAAAATAGAATGCCGATACTGTATACGGAAATTATTTTCTACGTATTGATCTCCAAGTAAATATATACAGTATTTGGTGTTAGGGTACATGAATGAGAGAAACACAAAGTTGTATCATCAAAACATTACTTAATACTATTGACGATCGCGCATTGAGATAAAGAAAAATGTTTTCATAGACTGTAGTATAAGAGGGGATCGTATTACTCATCATCCTATATGGCGGCCGTCGTTCTGGATCCACACTATTTTAGAACACTTTCGTTAATCCTTTCCTCTCAGCTTTGGTAGTTTAATACACACGCACTCTCAAGCTCTGGACAAGCAAGTAAACGTCTGTTATAGTTACAACTTATTCTTTACTAATACACTGAAGTTAATTTCCGTCTGCCGTAGCGTTGGAGAAGGATCGTATGGAGTTGTATATGAAGGACAATGGAGAAATACGGACGTAGCAGTTAAAAGGATCCGTGAAGGTCTCGTTGAGGAGGATATGGATGCATTCAGGCGAGAAGCGACTATACTATGGTATGTTAACTTGCTAACAAAATATGCTACAACTTACAGAATCTTATATCGGAACTTCTGAAATGTAGAAGTTATGTCTGTGTATGCTTTGCAAATAATTGACGTGACACCTGGCGTAATTTTACTCCTCATTTTGTTGCCGTTCTCTGAATGACGCTTCTGTTGTCAAGCTGCAAATATAGAGGAACCATGCAACGTACAGGGTTCCCAGCGACCCGAAAAAGATACTTAGAAAATTCAGAAAGTTAGATATTCTCAGGGAATTATGTTGGCTATACTGGAAAGCCTGGCATTCTCATTTAATTGCGTTGGCCGCAAAAATTAACACGTTGGAGAGCAAACGTTCTTCATAAATTCAAAAAGGATAACGTAGTGATGGAAAGTTTTGAAACAGAATATGTTATATTTTAAATTGAAGAAATGTTACATTTTTAGGGAAGATTTTACTTTGAAAATGTTTCTCATAAGTGCCTTTTTAGAAGAGCTAAACGTAAGTGCTGTCGTCGCGTAACAGTTTTCGCTGCATTGTTATATTACTAATGGTAACAGAAAAACGCACAGGATTTCCCATAAGGATCTGCCACCTGTACTATACCCACGAGTTCGATAAAGTGAAGGGGGACTTCCTGAAGCATGGCTTTGCGTGAAATATGGGACTTCCCCGAGAACGTTTTCAAATCCGTACTACAAGATGGGCGCAAAGTGGTGGAAATTACGACGTCTGCCATAAAAGTGCTAGGTTTTTTGCAAACCTGGCCGTTCTACCCCCTGTCGTGCTGCCAGAAGGTCGAGAATTATACCAGAACCCCTCCCACCTACATCCAACCGTGTCAGCCACTAATCAAACGTACTATATTCATCGTGTAAAACTTACAGCAACAAAATGTGAGAGTGAAAGCATTATCTCATGCTCTTTCAAAGTGGCAGACTTTTATTATTGTGACAAGTAGTCAACAGTTTGCTGAGTGACGAGTACTCAAACTTCCATACAATTAGTGAACACCGATTATTTATCATAAGTCGTTAGTCGATATATTTCCCATTATGTTGCCACATCTCCATGAACCCATTGGGCACAGTTTATCTAGGCCTACATTTATTAGCTGGTGAGTTCGCATATTGAGTATCAAAATTTCGTAGATCGAAAGCATGTTATGATTCACAGGAAGTCGTTCTTCCTTATTGTTCACTTCTAGACGCACAATTTAATACCGTCTTCGTCAAACACAAAAGATACGAATGCCTGATTTGACTATATTAAATACAATAGTTTTACTAACTACGCTCTCGATAAGTAAGATTGATCGTCTAAGAACTCTCTGGTTAAAAATATTAAACGTTAGATTGGGGATAACAATCATTTGATTCCGCAGTGGTAGGCTCTCATCTTCAAAAGATATTAAAAGTAGATTTGGTAGGGCACAGATATTGCGTAAAGTAATGTTATTTACAATTTGTTAAGAAAGAGGCGTGTAGGAGCAGCGAATTTAACGAGTGCATTAACGTCCTAAGTAGCATACGTTATTCTTGTCTGTCCAGATTTCGTAGTATGTTTTACAAAGTAGTTTACTTAGTTAGTTTTAATTGTTGTATTGATCTGTAGTTCCAAAAATGTTATTATTGACTTTTTTCTTTCCTCAAGCAATCTTCGCCATCACAATATTGTTCAGTTCATGGGGGTTTGTCTAATGAGACCAAATTTTTGCATAGTTACGGAATATATGGAAGGTGGCTCGGTTGCCGACATAATCCACGTCAAAAGAATTATTCTTCCGTGGGAAACAAGGTTAAAGTGGGTAAGTGTCAGGGATTACACCAAACAGTTTTCATAATCTGATGAAGTCGTTACTACTAGTTGCAGTTTTAGGGCATGGCGGACAGGGTGGTAGCCCCAAGGTCCCTCGCCCGTCGCTTTCAACTCAGGAAAGTTTTTTACGTCGATTTCTCCTCTTTCAAAAAGCTTTTTCAGTGATTTGAGAAGGGATGAGGAATTACAACTAACCACACAAATAGAACCAATAAAACTCAATTTATCAAAAAGGACAAAACCCGCAACAAAAAGAAACGGCTGTGTATGATTTTGATCATATTCGATGTATACACACTCTGCACTTCGTATGAAAATTATTCCATACAATAGGCACTGTGAAAGCCCCGTATTATGTGAGCTATATGGGATTAGAAGATATTGACAATGGTACTTTTCTTTTATAGAACCCCGCATTGGATAAGTTCACAGGGTCCCACACGTCGGAAAGCCGCCCCTGGTACTACTGTGTATTAAATGATGCCAGTTATTCCTATCATTTTATCTTGATAAATTATCCTCATAAATGATGTGCTATATATTGAAAGAGTGGACTTCACATGAGAAACTTTCCGAAGTGTTAATCAAAAGGCATAATCTCACCTCCCGGATCTTAACCCAGGACCTACTCTAACACGGTATCTTACTCTTCAGACGGAACTATAAAGTTCTTTTCAGAAATGTCAAGAAGATATTTATTTCCTCAGGTAGTCATATTAGCTCGCGATCCGCCACTATATCATAGTCACCCAGCGTTACCTTTGGTGGCCAGCCACTCTGCGCCACATCACGTTACCAAGAAGAGATGGCGCCCATTCCTTTCAATTGTCAAAACGCGTTTCAAGTTAAACAGATAATAAAAGAGGATTTTAGTTGACAACTTTAAAGAAGACGACTCAAAGATTTTTTACATGAAATTAAGACAGAAAATTCTTCTATGTTTTACCTCAACTTTTCGAAGACGTGGAGTGTACGGTCCCATAATATGAGATCATATCAAATTGCGAACACAGGAAACACCATGAACCGGGCCCGGGTTTGATTTGATTTCGTCGACAGGTGGCGGATGTGTGAAGGATTGTGTTGAACCTACGATGGCTTCGATGCCCTCTTATAGCTGCTTGCGATAAATTGGAGCTAAAAGTTGATTAGTAATCAGCTGTCGCAAGAGAAAAAATATCTGGAAAACGCAACGGCGAGCTCCGATTGCGTCAACGGCCAGTATCGGTAAATATCGTAGTGTAGCGGCAAAATCGCTTCAGCGAAAACTCTAATTGTGATTAACTCCTTTCATAGCCTTGCTGTGTTACGCACGGGTTCTGTCGTAGAATCTATTAGAAGAGAAATAGAGATTTGAAAAGTCAATGTTTAATATTTTGGACTTTAGATTTTAGTGAGAGGGGGGTTTACTGTAGAGATGCTTCCTACTTTGAATACGCTATATTGCAACGGATAACTCGAAGAACGAGGAAACAAAATATACCTTTCTTGGTATCTAAGTAGATTTTATTGCTCTCGGGCTTTTTTCAAAGTTGTAGTGGTACAACTAATCTCTTGCTTTATATACATTAGAATGCTTCGTGCATTAAACCTACATCTTTGTTTCCTGCAGGCTACGGATGCAGCAAAAGGCATGGCTTTTTTACATTCTGCAAACCCTCCATTGATGCATCGTGACTTGAAATCAGATAATCTTCTTGTAGATGAAAATGGGCTTGTAAAGGTAAGCGTTTAATGTAATAGTGAAGATTTAGTGCTGATGCTTTGTCCTTGGAAACTGATCGACCCCACGTGTGATACCAGGTAGAAGGTTTCACTCGTCCTTTCTTTGTTATGGAGTCGATGAAGTGACTACCAGCAATGTTGGCAGAAGTACGCACCTTTGTACAGGGGATTGGTGTGGCATCTACTCAACCTCTGATGGGGATGTGGGTAACAAAAGACGGTTACTCTGACTGCAATATCTTAATTCGTAATCGTTTCATGTTGGAATATTACTTCCTGACGGTGCAGAACGCATAACAAGAGAAGATAGGTCTTCTAATGCCTTACTTACAAAGGTTTGGGTGATAAAACAGCTGCCGGAAGTACCCTAAAAGGACCAGAAACTCAGTCAAAACGTGCTTACGCAAATAGATTAAGAAAATTGTGGCGTGACATCGTTCTATGATAGGAATCGCTGTATTGATTAGATTTTGTCACCAATTATTACCATCGTAAGTTCAAATAACTCTTCTAGGGAATAGCACAAAAAGATATAAAAGATTGACTATATAAATGAATAGTTATGATGGTCGGCAATACTATTAAGTGGATAGATTTAACTGCTAAGTTCTGTCGTAGTAGCACAAACGTTAAATGTAATAATGTTATTAATATCAAGCAACTGAAGAGGTTGATACCGAAAACCTTATTGCTAAAAAATAA